>VNJS01012595.1:0-63396 GCA_008042575.1 Drosophila watanabei | reverse complement strand
ATAAATTTACTAAAACACATTAATAAATCCAATTTAAAATAAAACGTTCATCAATTATAAACTAAGTAAATATAAACATATACTTAGTTTATTTTTGCAACTTTGTCCCGCCTCTTGTTGATGTTTTATATAACCCCAGACAAACTTGTAACATATCTTTTTTATTATTATTAGATTTACAATATTTTTAGTTAATCAGTAAAGCGTTAAAAATAAACAAATTTAATGTTAAGAAAGACAACACTTCGCCATAGATAAGATTCTTTTAAAAGTGCGTTTATTTCGTCTGCATATGTCGCACCGGGAATAACAGGTAATGTTTGTCTGAAGTCACCAGATAGCAGTAACAGAGCAAGCCTGGTATTATCCTGGATATCATTCAGGGAATCGAATCGAATCCAACTTGTAAAGAAATACTGTTCAATCTTAAAAACAGACAACAATAACACAAAATTTCAAAATATTTACGGCATTTTGCTAGTTTTTATGCAAGATCATTAAATGGGTGAATTACAAATCAACAAATATATATTTTTATTATCCAATTTGTAAATCTATACCATTCTCGAATTCCCTTGAACACACACAAAAAATTGCATCATCAATCATTTCAATGTATTAAGATATATATTTACTTAACTTTTAAAATTAAACTAGCCAAATCTCGAACAGAAAATATTGCGCTGGAAGCTGACCAACCTATCTTTCTGAGAATTGTGTTAATGATATACTTAGTCAAAAGCCATTATCATTGTTCGTAGAAATGTGAAATGTGCTTTACTTTTCGGGAACTTCCAGATTAAGGTTGATCCTGCACATTGACCTTACCGAAAAATCGAATTCTAAGCAAATGTTTTATGTACAATTTTAGGGCGAAAGGTTACTTTGAACCTATAAAATCACTGGAAAAACCTATTAGCTCATCAGGAAATTTAAATAAATATGTTAAATCAAGACTACAATTGTCTAAAACACATTTACCATGTTTTATTTATATAACTGCAATAATAATACGGTTAGAAAATAACTGATTCTGAAGTGCACCCACACAATAATTATTTATAAATCAAGTTGGCTACCATTAGACTACACACAGCAAAAAAAATAATGATACTCTTTCCAAGGCTGGATTTGCTTGAACTGAATACGAACACACTTAATATTTTTAATCCCAAAAATTCTTAATTCAATTCCGCTTTTCCTAAAAGATTGAATCGCTTTTCTTAACTTAATCCAAAAGTTAATATATATTTACTTCACCTTACTTTTCTAATTAGCTTACGAAGTCTCGAACAGAAAATATTACGCTGGAAGTTGACCAACATATCTTTCAGAGAATTTTATTAATGGCACGATAATCAAAAGCTCATTATCATTGTTCTTTGAATTGAGAACATTTTATTTTTGGGGAATTTCTGGTTAAAGGTTAACCTTGCAAGTTGAGTTAGCGGTCTTGCGGATCTTACCCAATGGCAAGTGCAACGATTCCGTGCGGGTTCTCTCGGAAGTTTACAGGAACTTAACTTGGGACAAGCCTCTAAAATTTGAGTCCTTCAGAACTGGAAACTGAAACAGGTCTCAGATATCCGTGTACACAAACTCGTACGATGTTTGAAGCGCAGAGTGCTAACCTTTCTGTGATTCGTCAATGACGTGGGGGTTATCAGAAGCCACACTGCAGTCACCGGCGATCCGATCATAGCGGGCGCTATATAAGATCAAGTGGGACGGACCGAGAGCATCAGTTCAGAGCATTCAGTTGCACAGAGCATTTGGCATCCAAGCCGATAGAAATACCAGACTCAACATGAAGTTCTTACCCCTCGTCACTGTCTTCGTCCTCGGGGTGCTGGCTTTGGTTAATGGTAAGTTGAAGCTTTTCCTGCCTTGGTGAACTATCTTACTAAATGATATAATTATATCTTTTATGTAGCTGCTCCCCTGTCGCCCGATCCCGATGTCTACTGCCACCACTGTAATGTGGACAACCGCAACATGCAATACTATGCGTGGGAGAGTGACGAGACGGACTACGACAATTACTAGTAGCTGAAGTCCCCTAGCCGATCATATATGGAGGGAACGAGGATAATCTGAATAAAATCACAGCTTGACAGCGAGCCAAGTATTGGTATTAACTGGCGGTTTTTACAAGAAGCACACAAATTAAACAACTTAAATGAAAACTAAATCATGTGCAATTGTCTCTCTTTAACTATAATTTATGTACAGTCTTAGCCAAATCCTTAACAATTTTTTTGACTTGGCATCCACTAAAATGCCAAAAATTATCTCACAACGAAACTGAAGTTCTGAGATGCTCCAAGGCTTCGGTTGCCTCGGATTCATCACATTTTCTTCAGTCACCATTGTCGGTGAGCCTAGCTTGACCTGTGAGAATTCCACTAGCAGAATGCGTCGGAAATCTTCTCTTGCAAGTTTGTGCGTCGTCTCGTTGCCATCGATGTCCTGGTGGCTGGGTATCTAGTAGATCCTCCCTGCTTACCAGTGCATTTTAGAACTGACCATTGACGATTGTAGGAATTCTATAGCCGCTTCATGTCTAGTACAATACCGAGGTATTCGATTTTTGGGGGGTCCATCGCGGATCTGGCATCTCTTGCTGAAGTGAATGAGGTTCGTCTTGGCGCGTTGATACTGACGCCTGCTTTTCAGCCCACTCACGTATTTCCGATTCCATAGATTCCATAGTCGAGCTGAGTGTCGATGAACAGACTGCAAAAATCTAAATTTTGGATTTTTGTTTCTTAAAATTTATTGTTTTTGGTATTGTTTTATGATTATTATTATTTTCTATTCATTTAAGAATATTCCATTTTTTTAAGAATGTGCCAAATCTTAAATCTACGTTATTTTGTGCTTGAATAAGCCCTGAAAAATCTTATTTCTAGAATGTTTGGTTTCATAACAATAACAATTTATATATACATTAATAATTATATTTAAATTGTATAGCCCCTCCATTACTTAAACATTTATTTAAATATCCCTGTCTTTAGCGTTTACGATAAAGTGCCAAAATTAAAACTAAGTCAACATTTAAAATCTTCCATAAAATAATAGAAAATTAATGTTTTTTAGATTTTTATTTTATTATTTTTTTAGATATCAGATTTTTTGGTATTTATATAAATAAAAACACGAAAAATTACACAACAGGTGCAAAACTTGGCTTAGACGTAGAAAACCCACTCATAGTTAATAACCGATAGATATGTATATCGATAAATTTGCACAAATAAAATGTCGCAAAATTTAAAGTTGTAAAAAAATGTGCCAAACTGTTGCGTTGATTGACTGCAATATTTCCGTTATATTTTCAAAGCTTTGTAAGCCTTAAGTTAAAATTTTTTTTATTAAGAAAGAAATTCCATAGAAATACTTAGTCCGGTTTTATTGATTTGATGGAATGAATTACGCGAAATTGTAATGCAAATAGATTTAAAATGATTCTGCGGTCCCTAGTCAATGTCAATATCATCCAAGCGTCCTCGCACTCGATTCTTGCGCCTATGCTTCTTGGTTGGCGGCGGCAGAAAGCTCTCGAGGAACTCGATGGTGGTCAAAATGGTTTCCGAACTCACGTTCCCAATGTAGTTCTTGTCGAAGTAGACAACTGGCACTGGCGCCTCTGTGGAAAGTAACTTGTCGCACTTGCAGCGCTGTGCTTGGATCTTGGCGTCTAGGGTTTCCACTTCGACCTCGGCAGTGGTGTTATTTGACTTATCTGGGGAGTGGAGTTTCGGGTTACTAAGAGATCTCGTTGGGATGCTCAATCACTGTACGGACCGAATAAGGGGCGAAAGCACTCCTTGACCTGTATCCACTTGGTGCAGAATTGTTTGATGAAACTGTCGTTCTGATTAAAAAAACTGCGCGCCGCATTGTCCACGCGATATTTCATAAATCCTGGCACATACGGCCACTTGCCCTTGGCGGCGTAAAAGCAGATGATGTCTTGAAAAGGAATCGTGATAGGATCTAGATTAGAATTTGGTATTTGGTTTTCTATACATATAATTAGAGTGGTCTTATACCTCCCATTAGTAATATTTAAGGGCCACCTTAAAATACAATATTAATTAGTTTTTATAAATAGAAGTCTTTGGAGAAATTTAAGACATTTTGAATAAGATCAGGTTCTTCAAGGGTGAATTCTTGTCATTCTTGCCACTGATATCGATTTGAAATAACCAAAGAAATGTTAATTTGTTCATCTATTCTAGAGTTTTTTCGTAATGTTTAAGCTATAAAGTTAATGGAAAGCTAAATTAAGTTACGGCTAAATTTCCAAACAACGTAAACTCAAACTACGTGGGGCGCAGGCCTATTATATAGAAGTTGCTAGGGCTCTCGACGGAAGGTAATCATTGAATTCTGGAAACTCCCAATGAAGGGGTGCAGCTGCACACAGCTGAATGGGGCCAGACACATGGAGGGCTCCCTATAAAAGCGCCTCGAAGCCCAAAAGCGTCGTTCAGTACTATTTGTAGGCCCAGATGAAGTACTTGGTGCTACTAGTCCCCTATTTGGCTTTTACTAATGCCCTTGTGCACTACATGCAGTTGGAAAAAGGAGGTAAGCTTAGATTTGGCAAACTGCAAGCAAAAATAAAGCAAATTACAACAAGGAAAATCTCTTAGAGAATGGCTGCAAGTTGAATGGCACTGAAATTAAGGTGCGAGATGTTGCCCAGGATCCGCAAACGTGCGGCGTCTTTCACTGCTTGAACAAGCAGGGCGATTCCCTGATTTTGTAGTGAGTAATCAATAAAGCAGAATTTAAGAAAAAATGCACTTTAGTACTTGTTATTAATTATATTATTATCGTTTTAGTTGCCAAATACCACCATATTTTGTTATGTGCCTTCAGATGGCAGTTGATACAACCATAGACTTTCCCGAATGCTGCTTTACTTGCGCTAGATTTGTTCCTTGCAAGGATGGGAAATATATAGGTGAACATTGGAAGTGGAAGTGGTCGTGGTAGGAAATTGAACAATTGGAAGAGGCCGGAGGATACAAAAAATAAATACTATAAATATTTTACAAGATTACAAGTTTTTCATTTGGTTATCCTAGTTCTGGATAATATAATAAGAAACTTTCGGGGTACAGCGGATCGCACATATATTTATTTATGATTTATATTAATATGCTTCGAAAAATAATAAAAAAATGTTATCATTTAAATGAAGAGGCATGTAGGATGCACAAGTAGTATTGCTCTTTCGAATAAACATGTTTCATCACTTTTAAAACAAATAATACTTGTTCTTAGAAAGGTTTTTTATTAACTTAAACATAGCTTCCAATCCGCTCCCAATCTATGCCTAAGTTACTTGTAATTTAAACAATAAATATATTTAATATATAATATAATATAATTTATCGGGAGCAGTCGGAGTTAATGTCTTAAAACTAGTGAAGAAAATATTCAAAAATGAAAAACTATTCTAAGAACAACTATTATTTGTTTTACAAAAATAATTCCATCAAGGATACGATACTACATTGTCACCAAAACACATTTGTTTTAATTTAAATAATAATATTTTACTATTATTCTTCGAAGCATTTAAAACGAAAAGAACCTATTGTAATCTTTAGAGACAAGTGTAGACGGATTCGGAAACCCGGTCGTTTTTAGAATACCAACTCACACGGCACATGGAATAGATGGAGAAATGTGCGCTGATGCTCCAAACTTGAGATCAGGTGAATGCCACTGGATCGCCGACTGCCCACCGAGGCTTGCTTCCCGGCAAAGGGTATCTCCTCCACGCGAACACTCTTCAGATAGGCCTCGCCGCCCATGGTGAGCAGGAAGCCCAGGACAAATACTGGCATTACGCGCCAGGCGATTTTCCGAAGCAGTTCCATGACAAATGAACCGGTCCCTCGGCAATGACGAATGCAACTGACGCGAGTCCTGCAGGACCTGCATTATCGTGCATGAATATATTGATTTTAATAGCGCCCGGTGTGTCAGTTGACATAAATCCCTGGCACTCCCCGCATTTGCATGTGTTAACCCAATTTGTATGGAAAATGAAAGCCACACAGACAGAGGGAGACATAAGTTTATTGAACTCTGTCCTCAAATACATAGGTTAAACGATATTTCCAGCAAAGTTATTAGTATAAGCTGAATTAAATTCAACTCACAGACCAGACAGATAAAATGCAAATGCAGCTGCCCCAACTAACACATTTAGTATTACTCAATACGTCTGGTAACCAGCCAATTGGCCTCTGAATAATTAACCGATTTGCAAGTGCAATCCAACTATTTTGCGGAAGAAACTATTTCCCATTGCCGGCACATGCCGGCGAGTAAAACCTGCTCCCATTGCACACTTTTCCCCACCTTTTATTTTTTTTAAATGCCGCCTCGCCTCTGTATATTATCCACGTGTTGCAAATCTATTTTCCCGCTTGAACGTGGGAATGCAAAGCAAACAAGCAGAAGGAATAAAAACAAAAAACCAAAAAACCAAAAAGAAGTTGATTACCTCTTTTCGTTGTTATGCAACACCTGAGGATGGACAAACAAATAAAGGTAGCTTAGTTATTCGCTTTGAAAAAAGGCCCAAAAGTTAAAAAATTAATAAAGATTTATTAATTGCCTTACGGGGGATAGTTAGTTAATTTTTTTTATTATATATGTATGTCCAACATCTTAAGAATAGAGTGTCAAAGTTTAAGATCGACAATAGCAAAACTGACAAAGTTCAAAGCGCTATCCTGAGAAGTAACTTTTTGAAAGGTGGTGAAAAATCAAAAATCAAAATCAGCTGCACTAAAAAAATTCAGCATATGATTTCTTCAACAAATTGTGCAGGTACTCACAGTACTTTGTATATTTCATATTTTATTATAATTTGTATTTAAAAATGTAACTGATACTTTAAGTCAAAATTCTGGCTCTTCACTTTCATTTTATATTATTTAGAAACATTAAATGAGCCCCTCTGGAAACCATTATCCAATTATATTACTAGTTTTATTATTATTATTATCATCATATGGGATTACTCGGTAGACAGCTTAAAACTCATAGGTCTTTGTAGTGTTTCTTTAAATTTCATTTTATTACAACATTATCTTTGTTGCAAACTGCATTATATAGAACATAAGGCTCAGGTAACTGTCTTAGCCTTCATGGAGTATGCTGGACCAGAGCCTGACTCTGTCCGTTTGGAATTCGCTGGCCACGTTTATCCTAAAGCCCTTCGAGGGGGCAGGTGCATTGGCGAATTCCTGGTAATCGCAAATGCCGTTGGGACGTGACTGCAACAGCTCGGTGGTGCAGGGGGTCAGTGACTCCACGTTCCGTGGTTTTCTATGGAAAGCATTATTTTCATTTTCATTTCATTATGCATTTCAAAGAATGTAATAAATTGATAAAGCAAACCCACCCAGTCTTGGCAAACTGCACGAAATAGTCCACAAACGTGTGAATGACCTTCGCCTCCGTGGAGTTGCGTTGAAAGTCTGGGAAAAGCAGGGGACTGCGGAACAGATACAGAAGATCATCGCAGTGGACAACGCCGTATTTGCCGGTGACATTCGCGGATGTGTAGGCGGAGGCGTAGCTCAGAGGACCCCGATAGTTAAAGCTGTACAGGTAGACAGGATGCTTCTCGCGGCAGACATCCTGGCGAATGGTATTATACAATGGCTGCTTGAAGCCCCGGTCCGAAATGAGCTAAAAGCATTAAGTAAGACGTTTAAAGGTCGCATAAATCAGCCGTGAAATGTTGAAATTAATTAAAAGCTCGTTAGAGTGAGTAATTAACGATTTGCCTGGTGACTTAATTAGATTCGGTAGCTGTTAGTGGGCACAGTTAAGCACTTACATCCATAAACCCCTGAACGGTTTCCTCGTTCACCTCGTGCTGCCCCCGGAAGTACTCCGCCACGAGGAGTTTTGTGCTCTGGTTGAGCCGCTCCTGGCCAAACTCGGGGGGAAACTCCATTAGCTCCTGGAGCAGCACATCGAAGCGGTCGTTAAAACTCTGGCGCAGCGTCTCGTTACCCTGGATGTTCACCACGCGCACTGCCCCCTCGCCTGGCACGGTGCCCAGGAGCAAGGGGATCGAGGGACGTCTGCCCGCAGCCAAAATATCCTTGGGATGCACGCTGAAGAAGGCCTCCGAGGAGGCAGACCCACCTTGCTCCACCACCGGCCGGAAGTTGGTCATGTGATCCACATCCCAGAACTTGAGTCCGTCCCCGGCGTCCAGCAGTTGCCGGGCATCGACTCGGCGCAGGGCTCGGGTTAACTTGGCCGTGCTTAGGTTGCGGGCACCCTGCACCTCGGCGAACTCGGCCAGGAGGCGAGTCTGCCGGAGGGGCTCCTCGGCAATGGCAAAGGGCACGTTGGCGGTGCCGCTCATGCTGATCACACGCTGGAACAGTCCCCGTGACCGGGGGCTCAGCAGGTGCATGTGAGCGGCCACGCCGCCGGCACTCTGCCCGAAAATGGTGACCTGCTGCGGATCGCCGCCAAAGAAGCGAATGTTGCGTTGGACCCAACGCAATGCTAGGTTCTGATCCTTCAAGCCAAAGTTTCCCGGCATGGCAGTATCCTGGGTGGACAGGAATCCTGTCTCGATAAAGGTATATAAATATATTAATGTTCTCTTCAAATAAGAACTATGTATGTACTTACCGAAGGGCCCCAGTCGATAGGCCATGGTCACCAGGATCACCTCGCCTGTGTCCATGAAGTACTCGGGCCCCGTTACTCCAGGACCAGCCGAACCGCCAAAGAAACCACCGCCATGGATATAAACCATAACTGGCAGCACAGTTTTTCTGACCTAAAATCATCAGAGTTTTAAAGAGTTTTAAAGCCAGAAAGAAAGAATTTTGTAAGGACTCACTTCCGGCCTGTAGACGTTCAGGTAAAGGCAATCCTCCTCGCCGTAAATAACCGGAGTGGGCAGCAAATAGTTCTTCTGGATGCAGTCCATCTTGGGTGTGGTGGCATTGTACAGGCCCAGCAGCTTGGGCATAACCTTGGGGTTCTGAACAAAGCAAAGATAATGTGCAAAATGCGGGGGGAAGTGCGAGAACAAGATTGGGGAGGGAAACTCACACTGAAACGCAGATCCCCGATGGGTGGCAGGGCGTAGGGTATGCCCATGTAGGCCTCGAATCGCTCCGACTGATAACCCTTCAGGTTGGCGCCCTTCACACAGCCCACGCTCGGCGGGCACACGGTGAGCTTGTCCAGCGTGGCCAGGGCCATGACGGCGGAGCGGGGTTCATGGCCAGCGTGGAGAAGCGTCAGTAGCAGCAGCAGCAACACAGGTTGAATCATCTTTAAAAGCTACTGCCGATCGTGCAGATCATTATTATGGATCATTAAATATGCATATGTCGAGCGCGTCGTTATTTATGATCAACTTCTTGGGAGTTCCAGCACTTGCCTGTTTATATTTAGATATATATATATATATTATATATATATTTAAATGGATCCTGATGTCACTCTTCTGGGCCGGCAGGGAAATCTCTCTCGCAGAACCTATCGCCACAAAGGCCCAATTCGATCTGACGGCTTTCGAGGGCGCGCATTCAATTTTAATTTCGTGCGGGAAAAACTTGGCTGTGCACTCTGGTCTGGTCGCCCACAAACCGATCGGATTCGAACCGATCCGTTCCGTTGCGAGACCAGTGGAAAATTTATACAGAGAGCGGGGCGCACGATTTGTACGATCGGTTCACACGGCGTATGCTTGATCAGAGCGGCTACCAATTGATCTGGAACTGCATCTAGCAGCAACCGAGCTCTGTCTCAAAATCTGGTCTCAGGTAATTCGAAACACGCGCCAGAACCAACGCTAGTTCCACCAGAGTTGACGGCTTGGCCTCAACTGATAATACCTTGGCTGAGCACTTTCGCTTTTATCCTGAAACTGCCGTGGAATTGTAGCTACCGAGAGCGAGAGTGCGAGTGCGAGAAGTCTCCAATGTGGGGTGGCTTCCCCTGCAACAAAAAAGCGGTCGCCCTCAGCAGCATTCCCCACAGATAGTGAGTTCTCCTAAAAGTCTAAAAATAGTAAATACAACAACTTTTAAGCTCGCAAAGAGAATTGCTATTTGTTTGCTTTCTATTCCCCAGATAAGTTTGCTAATCAGCTAATAACCTTTTTGCAAATAATATCATAATATCCAGCGATATTGCACAAATCAAGCGAATGTTTTATTTCGGCAATTATGATAAGTACTATCTTTGTGGGAAGGGGCTCAGAGCGATCGGGATATAGCTGATATGTAAAATCTGCGACTTTGTTACGCCTTCATCCCCGCCATAAAACGTCACGCTTTTCACTCTCACTTGGCGCATGTCTCCTCCTCCGCCAGCGGAGACTGAAGATTGTGGAATTACAAAAGTCTCCAGGCAGAATGTGTTGCCCCTTTTGCGCGAGAGATTTATTACTCCCGACGACGAGGGCTATCTTATCTCAACCCACCGTCTTGGTCGTCGTCGCCGTCGTCGTCGGGCCTTTCATTCGCACTTAAGCTCGTTTCTTGCACATTCTGCATATTGTGGATGTGACCTTCGAATGACAATATGTAAATGGAGCAGCTGCTCTTCACCCGCTCCCATTCCCAGATCCGCTCAAATTTCGCTTTGTATGGGGTATTATATTTGCAGTTAAATTAAATATTACACGAACAGCTTTTGCCAAATGGCAAAGGCGTTGAGTTTCAGGGAATTCTGAATGTCCTCCTGGGAGTTGCCATTGGAGCCGGAAAAGTGCACGTAGTTGCACATCTTTTCACTCCCAAAATCGGACCCCTGACAGGTGGCATCCTTATGGAATAACCTAAAAGAATATACATATATTAAATATAGTCAAATTTTTGCTGTAAAAAACCCACCCCGTTCGGGCAAAGTCAACCATTAGGGAAGTCATCCTCTTGGTTACTTTAGCGTCCTCCGAGTCCTTGGGGAAATCCTCGAAGAGAATGGGAATCCGTATGGTGTGTATGGCATCATCCATGTGAGCTGCTCCTACGCCCCAGTCCTCGGAGGTGCCACTAAACATCTTCGTCACGGAATGCAAGCCGTGATACTCAAATATATACAAGGACATGGGACTCTCCTCAAGATTGGCATAGCCCGCATAGGAGGAGACTGTCTCGTAGAAAGGATAGAAAAAGTTAAAGTCGCCAGAGATCTCGGCCAGAGCCAGCAGGGTGTCGTTATTCAGACTCATCTCGCCCTGAAAGTCATAGGCAGCCAGTATATCCCTCACTGTCTCGGCAGGAGTTCCGTCTGGCAGATTGAGCACCAAGGCCAGGTGCTCCAGGAACTTCCCATTGAAGTCTTCACGACGCTTCGGATCTTTGAAAGCCCGCAGTAGGAAGAGAGAGCCCTCGCCGGCTCTCGAGTTGACTCCCAGCAACCAGGGCACCTGGTTGATGCGCCCCGCAAGGTGTGCCTTTAGCGGATCCTCAACCAAAAAGCCATCCGGAGATCCCTCGGGCTCCAGGACAGGCAAGCAGCTGATCTGAGGCAGGTTGTCCCAGATCTTCAAGCTGTCAACGCTCTCGAGCAGCTTCTTGGGGCAGGCATCGCGGAGAGCCTGGGCCAGATCCTGACTGCTGAGACTCTCCGCTTGATCGATGCCCACCACTTGGGCCAGCTGCCTGGCCTGACCCAAGGGATCCTTGAGGATCTTCATGGCCGGAATGAACATGGTGCCAGTCAAGGACATGGCTCGATGGAAGAGACCCTTCGAACCGGGACTTATCATGTGCAGATGGGCCGATATACCGCCGGCACTGTGCCCAAATATAGTCACCGAATGGGGATCTCCGCCGAAGGCATCTATGTGCTGCTGCACCCACTGCAGGGCCAATCGCTGATCCTTGAGCCCAAAGTTACCCGGCATGTTGTCATCGCCAGTGCTCAGAAAGCCTGATTAAGAACAAATTAAAACTACCCCAAGGATATTGTACGATACTCACCGAAAGGACCTAGGCGATAGCTGATGGCTACCATGATAACCTTGCCTGTGTCCATCAGATACTCCGGTCCACTGGCCACGGGGTGAGCAGTGCCGCTAAAGAAGCCACCCGAATGGATGTAAACCATCACCGGCAAGGGATCGCCCTCCCTTTCCTTAAACGGAATAAGAATCAGAGTAAAAGAACCTCTCTAGGATCAAGTTTGCATACCTTCGGCCTGTACACGTTCAGGTAGAGACAATCCTCGACGCCCCTTATATCCCAATCCTCTGAAAAGTAGATCCTTTGCAAGCAACCATCCCTGGCAGTTCCTGCATCGAGTACTCCCTCCCAGGCGGCAGCTGGCACAGGATTCTGAATGAAAAAGGCTTAATCCTCTGGATCTCACAGAGCCATAAGTATAATCCACCTTCAGGCGAAGCGCACCAACTGGCGGCTGGGCAAAGGGTATGCCCATGAAGGCCTCAAACTCCTCGATTTGATATCCCGGCATCAGGGTGCCCCGCAGGCAGCCCAGATCCTTGAGGCACACATCCAGCGAATCACTGGCAGCAGCGACAGTCACAAGCAGTAGAGCTCCGAAGCCGAACAAATGCATTTTGATAGTATTAAAGTTTAGCTTGGAGAAGCAACACTTATATATACTGTCGGATCCCCTTAATCAGAAATAAAAGTTGTAATTTTCGAATCCTAAGAGGTTGTAATTTCTGTATTTAAAGTACAAAAGCGCAGGTACGCGCTGCCAACCAAGGCAGATTGATGATCGCACATGATATACACAGAGAGAGGTGACGTCTATTTAGCCTAAACACGCATTCAAACCGAACTTAACGATTAAGAGAGCTGCAATTACATATTCAAATGTCTATATATATATAACTTCTATAACTTCATGTCGAGAATCGACCAACAATGAACGGTACGATGAGGGGAAATTGATTTAAATTACAGGCCTAGGAACCGGAACCGTTTTGCAAAGCTAAGTAAGTGCCACATCAAATGGGCGACAAGCTGCCACGCTGGGCGGCAGTCAGGTCCGGATGCCACATATCCAGGATAAGCACTAGGCGGGCGTGACTTCCATTGTGCCACACCTCGTGCTCGAAGCTGTCGTCGAAGATAAAGAGCTCGCCCTCACGCCAGGTTCTGAAAAAAATTAACCTTAAAGATATATCCAAGGATTATAGGGATCTGCACGCACCTTTCTTGCTCGGCCACTCGCAAAGAGGTTTTCTCCGGCTCGGGCGCCACCAGCGTGAGGTGCGCCCGCAGGCGGCAATTGGTGGGTCCGCAATGTGGCCACACATGCGTCTGGGCCTGCATCACACTGAACTTGACCTGACCCCGCCGACAGCCTACGGAGGCGGGAAATTGCTGCAGCAGGTCACAGGTGATCGGAGTCCTGCGGCAGTTGTCCTTCACCTGACGACCCTGCGAGTACAGCTCGTACTGCTGCCAGACGCCCTTGTCGCGCAGCCTCTCCGCTTCATCTGCAAAGTAACTTCCACTTTTGCCCAGCAAAGCCAAAGCCTCGTCTCGAATGGAGCGCCAGTTGAGCTGCAGCCTCTCCAGCTGCCGTTCGTAGCCCGTCTCTTGGGGCTGCCAAAAGGGTTGGGCCCTCAGCCCAGGCTCATTGTATAGAGATCTTTGGTAGAGGCTGGCAAAGAATCCCTTGGCCACTCCCTTCCGATACACTTCAAGGGCCTCCGATTGCTGGGACAGGCGCTGCAGGGTCTCACCCAACGAGAGATAGAAGTACGCCTCCTGGGTGCCCTCGGCGTGGGACTCCACGGCATATTTGAGATAGGGCTGAGCCTGGGCATAGTCGCTGTGAAGGTTCATAAGGGCCAGACCGTAGTGGAGTTGAGCCACGGCATCAGCTGGGCAAAGCTGTAGGGTTTCAACTGCCACCTTTTCCACCTGCCGAAGGCTAAAAGGGAGAGATGAGATTTCTGGGAAAAAGCCAAAAACCCAAAGGCCTTACCTACTTGTTGGCCATGAGGTGGGTGAACGAGAGTTGGTTGCGCATCTTTGGATCCCTGGGTTGGCGCTCGATGAGCAGCTCGTGGATGTTCACTGCCTGCTGAAAGTAACCTGGAGAAGTGAGAGTCCTTTCAGAGAAGTTTCGTATTAAATTAGAGGCCTGGCAACTCACCCATAAACCGCAAATGCTCGATGCACTTATTCCCGGCAGCAATAAACTCCTGATCGCTGGTTACCAGCTCGCCAAACGCCAGGTATCTCTTGTAGGCTTCGATGGCCTCCAGAACGCGCTGATTGCTGCGCTCCGTCTTGGCCAATTTCTCCAGGACTCGGGCTCTGCCCAGATGGGCCAGGGGCTCGTGGGCATAGTGTTGTGTGAGCGTGTTAAAGGAACGCAGGGCTTGGACATGGTTCTTTTGTTTTTTTGTGTGAATATTAGTTCGCGGTTCGCCAGCCAAAACACAAAGAAGGGGGGGTTAGCGACAAAGTTCTCGAAACATGCAATTAGTATAAAATATCATCATCATCATCATCATTATCATTCTTTCGATTAAACGAAACGCAGTTGACAAGAGATTTAGGGACAAGGCCATAGCCAGGAATGCTGCCAGTGGGTGTGTCTTTGTTGGCAGGTCCTGGCCATGAGCTGATCCAACTTCAAAACTCCTGACAAAGTCGTTTCTACACCTCTATAGCCTACGGTTAAGTCCTTAGATTGATTAAATATGTATAAAGTATTGTAAAAATATTATTAAACTAAACAATAAGAGTCTAATAATGAACTTGACAAGCAGAACAAAAACTAAAGCTATGAAATGAGTGTGTGATGCATGTTCTTCTTTTCTTTAGTGATTGTTGAGCTGCAGATATACATATCGAAGTGGCTCAATTTAGATCTGTTTTAAAGTGCTGCTGCCATCGATTCAGAGCGACCTACCTCCCGAATCATCTCCTCGTTGGCTTTGCGCAGCTCCTGCTCGAAAGGATCCTCTTTCTCGGCAGCGGCGGGAGTTTCTTTTGGCTTAATTTCTGTTCAGGGATTGCAATCCGGATTAGTAATGAGTTCAAATACAAGCTACAATGTGAAATTTTGAACGGTTCAAAGGCCTAGATACAGAGCTCCACCTTATATACATAGATATAGTATGCGAGATGCTAAGACTAACACTTACGATCGGTTTGTCGTGTGTCTTAAAGTAGTGATGACTTAAGTGATCGATCGAAAGTATGTCGTATGGAGAGAATGGAGTCGCTTTTGGTTTTGTTTAGTAATTACGTGTCCAGCTGGGATCGTCGGAGTCGGGATCACTTTCGTACTCCTTCGAGGGCAGGCGACCGTACTTGGCCTCCAGTCGGCTCATCAGATCGGCGTCATCCACGTCTGAGATCTCGTCCTCCTCGTCGGTAATCTCCTCGTCGCTATCGCTCTCCTCGTGTTCGTAGTCTTCGATGGCTCCGTCCTCGTATTCCACATAGATATCGCTGGGACCGGCTTGGGGTTCTGGTTCCGGTTCCAATTCCTTATTCTTCTCCTTCTCCTTCTCTTTGTCTTTCTCTTTATCCTTTTCCTTGGTCTCTAGTTTGGCTTCCTTTGCTGGCTCCTGGGCATACTTGTAAAGGGCGCTGAGCTGCTCAAATGTCTCGGGCACATAGCTGGCCATGGAGGCCACATTATCGTCACTGTCGTGAGCGGCATCCTCCTCCTCCTCGATGTCACTGATCTCCACTTCGATCTCCTCTTCGATTTCGATTTCCTCCTCGGAGTATTCTTTGGTGGACAAGGGGACAGTGACTTAAATTAAAAACCTGGACTCTGCCAGACTTAACACCTAGCTCTATAATTTGGCTCTCTAATCAATTTTAGTAAACAAATTGATTTGAAAGCAATCTCGACAAGCCGAGGTTAAATTAATACATGGATATATATATATAGAAAGTCGCCAACCATCGTCCAGCAGGGGCAGCTCCTCCACATCGTCCGGTATCTGATCCTCGGCCGTGGCAATGGTCAATCTGCGTCGCATCACAGCTTCCGGTGCGGGCTCATCATCTGCTGATTCCAACATTATTCAGGTTTGTTTGTTTTTTGTGTTTTCGTTGGGGAATATTATATTATTCGAGCAAGAACAAAGCCATACAGTAATTTCCATACATACATACATTGGTGGAATAAGTTAAACAAAGCTGTGATGACTACAATCAGAGATTCAAGAAATAATAATAATAATAATAATAAATCATAATCAAAATAAGCTAACTGAAGAAAGTGCAAAAATAATGCTTGTCGGGGTGCTGAGATCGCTCTCGCCCGCAGCTTGTTTTTAGTTTCTGTTAAAAGACCACGAATAGATCACAAGACATTGATGTTTTCTTTTTTCATTGATACGGGTTAGATGGAAAAGCGGCGCTTAGTAGAGACTCCCCGGATTAAGGTTCATTCGTTAGCATTAACAACAATAAGTATCTGGCGTGCTTTGGCGGATATAGATACGATTTATATATATAGATATAGATATAGAGATCAAAGAGCAGAGAGCGGAATACAAAAGAGCGGAGAATCGGGGGGAGGCAGAGCAGATCAGATCAGCTATTGAAGACTCACTTGTATTTGGACTTTTCCGTATCAATACAAGGCGTGAAACTAAGGCAAGTGCAACGCCAACGCCAAATTTAACGGCAACTGTAAATGAGTCAGGTTTTAGTATTCAGAAAAACAAAAACAAATGCCTTTTGCACTTTCTTGTACAATTTCGGTTTACAGAATTCTTCAGTTTCAATTTTGTGTGTGTTGGTCTGTTCTTTTATCTTCATAAGGTGGAGCAGTTCTTAGAGTTCTACGCCTGCGAGATCCGTTAACCGTTCAATTATTTCACCAGATTCTGTACTTACGTGATGCCAGCCAAGAGGAGCCCTCTTCCTTGGGCTCCTCCTCATCGCCTTGATCTTGCTCCTGCTCCTCCTGGCTATCTAGCTTTTTTGCCGGCTCCACGTCCTCGGCAACATCATTCTCAAATTGCTGATCGAGTGACTCAAAGTCGTCCTCGTCGTCATCTTCCTTGTTGTCTTGCTCCTGCAATAAACCATTAGATTAGCTGGGCTCTAAGCGTTGAAACTGTGAGCTTACATCATCATCATTATCATCGTTGTCATCAGTGGGTGCACTCTGAGCAACTGATTGGTATTTGGGGGGTTCTACGGACTCTTCCACCTCCTGCTCTTCCTCATCGTCTTCTTCCTGCTGAAAATATTTAACGAAATCATAATTAAAATGTACATTATTCTATATACTTGATGATCTTACCTCATCAACAGCTGAAGTAGGCCCTTCCTGGTCATCCTCTTCCTGCCGAAAACATCAAACAAACACGTAGAATCAAATAAAGTTAAGGGAAGACCTGGAAAGCCTACCTCATCTGCTGCTGACTGAGGGGCTTCTGTGGAGTCTGCAACATTTTCATCGGCTTCCTCCTCATCCTCGTCAGCTTCGTACTCGGCAGTGGCTTCCGTGGTGGCTTCAACAGTGGCCTCGACAGTGCGTTCTTCGATGTCTTCCTCCTCGTCGTCCTCGGCATCCTCGGCGGTTATATTTTCGCCGGCATTGTTCTCTTCTTCATCTTCTTCTTCTGCCGGTAAAGGTAAAACTATTTTCTCGTTATCAATCACATTTCAGGACTGTTACCTTCTTCTTCCTCTTCTTGCACATCCTCATCCGCTTCCGGCTCCTCATCATCATCTTCAGCGTGCTCCTCCTCCTCCTCCTCTTCTAATTCTTCAGAAAGCAGCTCCTCTGGATAATAAGGATTAATTATAGTTTTTAATTATAAGAAAATGAAAATATATCACTAACCTTCCTCGTCATGATCATCGTGCTCGTCATGATCGTCATGATCGTCCAGTGCCTCTCCCGAAGGTTCATGCGGATCGTGTCCCTCATGCTCCACGCGATGCTCGTCCACCCAGCCATCAAAGTAGTTTGAGAAACGTGACTCGGACAATGGTGTGTCCACTGAAAAGGTAGACACACTTTGTAAAATAGTTCCTTCTTAAGAACCTTAACAACTCACGATCCTCCAGGCCGCGGTTTTCCATGATGATGAGACCCACCAGGCCCAGGAGCACGGCCATCAGGGCAAAGAATATGATCTTGGCACACCAGTGACCGCCAGTTCCGTGGTCGTGCTGCACATGCAGGTGTACATCTTCGTTTCCCATCTTTGTAATGTGAACACCGTGCGAAGATTCGTCGTCATCTGAGATCGTTGCCCGTTCGGGATTGATGATAATGAATAATAAAAACACATGTGATTACAAATCTGTTTAATTGAATGCACCTTCAAATGGCGTGGGGATATACATATGTATATCTACAGAGATTTAGTAACTGCGCGAGACTTTAAATTAGTTCAGCAGAGAGCATTTTTGGGGGCATTTGGAGAGTGTGGGAGGGGGAGTGAGTATAGAAACATAAAAATTCAGTTTGGGATCACACGTTTGTGTATTTTCTACCTTGAAAGCTGGACTGGCGCAGAACAGTCACATCGCCATCGGACTTCCGATCATCTAGACAAAAAGTTAGTTACAATGAGACAAATACAAATATTTCAACGGGGACTAGTGCTGCCTTTTAGGGAAATTAATATCTCCGGATCTATAAGAACTAGAGAGGTGAAATTTGGTATGTAGACTCTAAGATAAAAGCATATAATTATCATAATAATCTATCCACAAGATTACAAGGGGATAACAGTAACGAAATTTATATCCCGGAAACTAGAAAAGCTGAATACGAAAAGCTAAAAAACTAGGAATATCCAATATCTATCTATCTATATCTCGGAAGTCAAAAGACCTAGGATTATGAAATTTGGTATACCGAATAAAAACAAAAAAATATAGTAAAACCATAATTTTTTTACACTCTGTTATGAATATCTATATCCCTATAACAAATTTCAAAAAGATGAAAAGACCTTTTTATGTCTTACCGGCATTACAAAGCTGATAAGAGAGCGAGAGAATTTGTTTATGCCTAAATATGCGCAATAATAAACAAAGAAACACACCAAAGAGGCGAGTCATGCTCTTGGGCAGATGGCCAAGTCAAAATAAATGGTTTTACATATAATCATTGCTACTTTTCGGTGGGTGTAATGGCCCCAGACGCAGCACGGAAGCATCTTTCAGACTCGGATCCGTTGCATTGGAATTAAATTGCCGTCGAGGTGAGATGTGCTTTCCATCTCGCCGGCTAGATCCAGATTACCAGAAAAGAGATAAGTTGAGCAAGATAAGAGGGTATATATTCCCAGGGAGAACACACAGCTGTGGCCTCGAATTTACTCATTTAAAAGAAAATTAGAGGCACTTCTTGCAGCATTAGGCATAGCAGCATCGATTCAATGCCCTTCTGCAGGCCCCGGATCGAAATATGTACGATTCTTGGACCCCCGCACACGTCATGCATATATTTTCCTGCTCTGGCGATCATCGGCGGCGGCACACGCATAGCGACAGAAAACAGGCGAGAGATGTATAATTTTATATAATAGGGCAAGTTATTTTTAAAGGCACTCGACAATATTATTATGCTAATAAAAGAAATGCCCGTGGCGGCGGCCGAAAAGAACGGCTTTTGCCACCAGCCGTCAGCAACCGGACACGGCAAAGTAACGGTCACTGGGCGAAGGACTTACCGCGTTTCCGGCGCTTATCCTTTCGCTTTCGCGGCTGCACATCGCCCGACATTTTGCTCGGCACTAAATGTATGCCAATTCGTTGGAGGTGGTGTTTGTTTCTTTTATTTTATTTTCGGCTCGAACGCACCGGCAAAACTGGCGATCTTGATCAGCAAACGGCACGTTACTAAATGTGCGAGTCCGTGGGAAAATTATTTATAAAGTGCGCGGTGACAGGTATCGCAATGCAACCCTGCGCTTCCACTCTCAACTAGTGGTGGGTGTGCAGTTCGTGAGGCAGTCACGCAGCAAGATACGATTATTTCTTCGTGTTTTTGTATGAAAATAAAGGCATTTAATTATTTTATTACCTAATATTCGTATCGTTGCATATTTTTTAGGACCTATAACTAAACGGCTATGAATTAAAACCAATTAAAGGGGTGGAGTGATATAGGTTTAGTACAATACTCGTGATTCATAAAAATGAATTATTCACAAATTCAAATATTAAAATATAATTAAAGAACACTTCATCTAAATAAAGAACCAGTTATTAATGGTTCTTTATGGTTCTTAAATAAATTCTTAAAAGTGTAAGCAATTAACAAAGTTGCGCCGTGCTTTTCCACGCATGTCGTGCTCGTGCGCGTTAAGTGCGTCACGCGCCCATCCCTGGCCAGAACCAACCCCGAGCCCGAAGAAAAAAACACAAGAAAATAATACACAATTGGCGACGGTGCAGCAGGTTCGCAGCGTGTTCTGATCCCTGGCTAATCCTCCGGGAGTTATGGCCGGCGACATGTCCATCGGCTGTGCGGCACTAAAGCGTTCCAGCAAGCTGAGGTCCTGCACCAGCGCCGCCGACACGGATTCGATGCATTTGCCCAGCGACCACAAGGAGAACGGCAACCTGGTGAAAACGCCTCCAGTTCCGCCCCAGAACATGCGGGGCGGCCTGCGAGTCTACAAGATCGTCATCCTGGGCGACGGAGGCGTGGGCAAGTCAGGTGAGTGCTCCGGAACGCCAAATGGCGAACGTTCACGGAAAAAGTGCGTAAGGTCGCGCAGGTCGGCGACTGTGGGAGTTATCACTGCGCACTTTGATTGTGGCTGCGAAAAATCAATAAATTATCTCAATTTCTTTTACGCTTTGTTTTGGACCGCCACCCACCGCCCAACATCGCCTCTGAAAACGACGACCTTCGCTCGGCAAACCCGAACAGCTGTGACCCTGCAGTTCGTGAGCCACAGTTTCCTGGACTACCACGACCCGACAATTGGTGAGTGAGGACAAGCCGCCGCCTGCGAAAGCGCCCCCCTCTAACTGTGTGTGCCGCCGCCGCCGCCGGCTTTCCCTTTCGTTCTCCCCACAGAGGACTCCTACCAGCAACAGGCGGTCATCGACAACGAGGCCGCTCTGCTCGATATCCTTGATACCGCCGGCCAGGTGGAGTTCACGGCCATGCGGGACCAATACATGCGCTGTGGTGAAGGTTTCATAATATGCTACTCGGTCACCGACCGCCACAGCTTCCAGGAGGCGTCCGAGTACCGGAAACTCATCACGCGGGTCCGTCTCTCGGAGGACATTCCACTGGTACTGATCGCCAACAAGGTGGACCTGGAGTCGCAGCGTCGCGTGACCACCGAGGAGGGCAAGAATTTGGCCAACCAGTTCGGTTGCCCGTTCTTCGAGACGTCGGCCGCACTGCGTCACTATATCGACGAAGCGTTCTATACGCTGGTCCGCGAGATCCGGCGCAAGGAGATGCAGAAAGCGCTGGGCACGGACTCCAGCTCGGAGAAGATTCATACGCGCCATCGCAGCCGCTGGTGGCGCATCCGCTCCATCTTCGCGCTGGTGTTCCGTCGCCGGCGAAACCTCAACTAGGCCAAGGTGTCCAGACTTCTTATTGAACGAGTGCAATATTATTATTATTTTTTATTTTTTTTGTTCGCTGTATCTGAAGATACAGGACCTACAAGAATTTACCCAACCGATCGAGGATGAGCGCAACTGTAATTGTTATGACCACCGGTGTCGGCGGTCAGTCAGTGGTTTATTTATTATTTGTTACAACTATTTAACGTACTTGTTGTTGGACCGGATAGATGGTAGTGGCGAGGCGGCAGAGCAGCGATAGAGTATATCAATATGTTTAAGCACCGATCCAAAAAGATACATATTTAACGATGCACGTACATATGTTTATGTAGTAAATATTACTAACGTTGATTCCTAAACGAGAGCGAACGACAGGAGACCTGGCAATTGGCGGAAGCTCAAGAGAATTTAATTTAAAACTCGGCTAGGGTCGCCCGACTAACAGAAGAAAGTGTATACCAAATAAGTCACATTTTGATTTACATTTTTACGGCAATTATCGACGCAAGACCCATCCACGAACGCCAATTGCCACGAGTGTAGAGCGAAGAGTTAGCATGGAGGGATGATTTTTAAACTTATGTATGTACGTATTACCCTGAAGACACACACGCGACGCACATGACATACGGTGAGACACAAGCAACACATTTAACTAATCGAATAAATGTTGAATTTAATGTATACTAATATTATAAATCGATCGATCGACCTAAGAATGTATGTAAAACACTGCAGATGAACGAAAGTGAGGCGCGAAGGAGTTTGTTCAGATCCCAAATTGATAATATTGTAAGCCAACGACAGCCGAAGCATTTGTTGTTTAAGTTTGAGAAATGTTTATTGTTTATATTGTTAAGAACACGTGTTACGCCTAAGTTTATTTATTATTAGTTTAACCAATCTGTTAATTACTTTTTACACATAAACCAGCAAGCAGGGCGGAGCAGAGCCACCACACACATCACGTTCTCTAAGCATTCACCATGAGTTCCTCTCATAAATGTTAACTGCATCACCACGAAACGAAGTACTAAGCACGGCTTTAATTACCTTGTTTGTTACACGATCCCCGAAACAGTTGTTGGACCTGCGCGACGGCGACTACCATAATTACTAGTAACTCATTGTTATTGCAAATCCTTTCATGCAACAGTTCAAACCAACCGATCGACTAACGAAAACAACTAAACGAGAAACAAGTAATCAAATGCGGGTAGGAGTTAATACGAAAGGAAAGCTAACGCTACTATAATATTTACGGTTTAAGCGAAAAATCTTGGGAACCATACATGTACATGTTCATGGCATTCTGTCGCGTCCATGTCGTTTCGAAAACGACAGACTTGCTCGGGAGCGATGCCAATAATAATAATAATGATAATGGATTGTAATACCTAATCGACAAAACGAAAGAAAGAAACCAAATCAACATTTTGATTCATAGTGTTATGTACATTTTAAATGTAAAAAACAAAGATAACGAAATGGAATACTAAAGCACAAAATAAACAAAAACAATCCCCTCAATAAAGATTTTTTTGGAACCCCCGTTAATAAGTGATTGTTTATTGTATGGGAAGTTGGGTGTCGGGGAATGATTCATGCGGGTTCACCTGGTATAATTAAGGTATTCCCGCATCCATATTCATCCGTATCTTGAGAGCAAAGAATGGCTTCCAGTATATTCTCAGATGCAGCTGTTTTAGGTAGATGCTGATGCTAATTTCTCCTTATAACATCGAGTTATCAAGGTATTCCTTAATCATATTCCCGAACCAAAAGAAAAACATTCGATTTAAACCAAGAGTAGATCAAATGTACTGTTTATTCATAAGTATAATATAGTTTGGTTGTATCTGATGCATCTTCCGAGTTTTTCAACTTCTGTGTGAGAATTACACGATTGACGACGGTACAAAATACAAAAAAGAGACATACACACATTCATATGTACTGTATAGTATAATTATATGTATATTCGTATTTTATAAAATCATAAAATACTCATCATATAGTTTGGTTGCTTGTTTGTTTTGTAGTATCCTTTTTTTTTCATGTTTTCCACTCGTTTTAATGCAAAGTACAAATATTAAAAACTCGCTTAATGCGCTCGAAATAGTTTCACTTCATCAAAAATGTTCTCCCTTCTTATAGCATCTCTCCCACGCGCGAAAACTGAATGCATCTCATTTGTGGCTTACGTTTAGTTTAAATAAACATTTATCGTTTTGTTTTTGTTTTTGTTTTGTTTTGTGTTTAGTTCGGTTCTTGTAATGTAGTTTCTTTCACTTGCATCGACTATTGGCGGTCTGGTCTCTGATAGATTTAAAGGGAATATTACTTTCGTCCTCAACTTGATCCTAATTCCTCGCTCCTTAACGTCGCCCTAGCTCGCTGGTTCGGCTGATTCTGATTCTGATTCCACCGATTCACTTTACCTGCCTCACCCTCACACGCGCACACATTCTGTTCCTGCCACAGCTCCTGGTCGGCCACACGGCTACACGGCTACACTTGACAACAAAGAAGGACAATCACGAAACTTACATTGAGTAGGAGAGGCGTTGGAGGGTTGGACAGAAACGGACACAACTTGAATATGTTTACATATATCGATATATATTTGCTTGCAGTGGCTGACTGATCGATCTGCGCTCTGCCCTAGGGTTACAAATAATAATGCCATAGTTATTACTGTTGTTTACTTCGGTTTATAACTACACTAGACTGTATATAAAATCAAATCCGCATTTGACATTCATTCTCCTCGAGTCTCATTCTACCGCGCTGCTCCCTCCACCACCGACCGATCTTGTTGTGTGGCTTTTGTTCTTTTTATGCTACCGCGTCTGCTTCTGCTGTTTCTCTAGCGCTCGCTCTTGTTGTTGTTGCTTGTTGCTTGTTGGGTGGTGCAGCTTCATGTATCCGATGTTGTTGAGTGGTTCTTCAGCTCGTTATTGTTGTAAAAGGTGTGTGTGAGTGTGTGTGTATGTTGTTGTTGTTGTTTTTCTTGCTGTGTGTGTGTGTGTGTGGTAAAGATTTTCATGTTGTTGATTTGCTCTTTTAGAGCAAAAGGCATCTGGTCTTCTTCCTCTTTTTGACTTGCAGCGCAGCCCTAGTTGCCGTCTCGAAAACATCTCGCACACCCTCCTTGGACTTGGCCGAGCACTCCAAATAGGCAAAGGCATTAATCTTCTCGGCCATGGCGCGACCCTCCTGCGGCTTCACCGGCTCCTGCTTCATCTTTGCGAGATCCTGTGGCAAAGAAACAGAAGAACTTTTGGTTAGAAAACTGTTTTCTATTGCTGGTCAACGGTGCGTATACTTACACGAATTGTGTTGGGATCATTTCGCAAATCTTTCTTATTTCCTACCAAAATGATTGGAACATTTGGACAAAAGTGCTTGACCTGTAAATGATTAAAAGATATTAGTGGAGTTTTATAATAGATGTTGGTACTGAATGTGGAAATTCTGCAAGAAAGCATCTTTTAGATACAAAATTAAACAGTTCTTAGGTAACTGAATATATCGAAAAGTTTATTAAACATAAGATTTAAGCGATTTAAGATTTATTTAATATTATGAACTAGTTTTTATATTCTCACAAGCTGTCAATTTAAACATTTTTAGGGTTGCTTTCATACTGAATTTATTTAAGCTAAAATTTAACAGATAGTATGCCTTGTCTATGGCTTTTCAAAGAGTGACAAAACGAAATCAAGTTACATTTAGGAATTGAAGATACGTAACAAAGTGCTAGACATACATATAAGCCCTTTAAGTGGAAGTGTTTGCTTTAAAGTTTAATTTACGAAACTCGATTAAACTCCTTCCTGTTTGCTGTTCCAGTTAAGAACACTCACCTCTGGGGTCCATTTCTCAGGAATATTTTCTAGCGAATCGGGTGAATCCACTGAGAAACACATCAGTATGACGTCAGTGTCGGGATAACTCAGCGGTCGTAGTCTGTCGTAGTCCTCCTGCCCGGCCGTATCCCACAGGGCCAGCTCCACCTGGAAATAAGAATTTGGATTTGGATTAGTGATTGGGATTTTAGATTAAGATTAAGATTGCCTGCTGATAGGTGTGCGTATTGTCATCATATGCACTTGGTAATGGTTGTCAGGAGGGGGGAGGAGCTGGAGACGAGACAACAACTTCGGGTTGCAGATAGCGGGAGCTTGAGAGCTGGAGAATGGGAGAGTAAGCAAGGAACTTGGCGGAAATGCCAAGCGAATTAATCACATCGAAGCGAGCGAAGCCAAGTAGAATGACGTGAACGAGAGTCAGACAGCCAGCCAGCATATGTATGTAAACGCTATCCAAACAGAAACACAAGCAGGCAAAGGCACATAAGCACCGAAACCCCGCCATATTGCGCAGCAAAGGCAAACAGTGTTTATTTCGAAAAAGCGCCTGAAAAATATTGGGAATCGGAATCGGAATCGGAATATAGCCAAATCATGACTTAATGCCCTCGGAAATCGCGCACACAAAACGCTGCTCATTACATTTGGTAGATCGAGAGAGAGAGAGGGTCGGAGCGTAGTGGGAGAACTGGAGAGAGTACAGGTAGATAGAGAGCGAGCGGGGGGCGGCGCAACGCACAAAACTGTATGTGCGCAACGGACTTGTATAAGACAAATACAAAATAAAAAGAAAAGAAAACGAGCGGAAGGAAGGGAGCCCTGCTAACATGGTATTGGTGCTGCCAACTCTCTGTTTGCCATCCATTTACATACGTGTGTGTGAGTGTTCCAGTGTCTGTGCGGTAGTGTGACTGTGGGGGAAATGTGGCCAAGTGTGACTTAATCACTGCTATCAAGAGTTGTTCTGGGGGATTCTTCCAAATAAAATATCCGAAAATTTGCACACTTCCGAGATCGTGGAAAAACATTTTCCTGCTCGTCTGCTCCTCCTCCCTTACGGTGTGTCTGTGTGTTTATGGAATCGTTCGATATTGACTCACAGCACAGTTTTTTATTATTTTTTCTTCCATTTTACAAGGAGGGGTTGTAGGTGTGGGTGTGGGGGTGAAGTTGTGGGTGGCACAAACAAGAGAACAATAAAAACACACACACACACAGGCACAGAGAAAGAGACAACAGACAGGCAAAGAAGAGAGTGTAAGGAGGATACGCGCACTTGAATTCGTCTGAATTGAATGCACAAATTATAAAACGAGATCATCTGATTATCTCCTCTACTCGGGCGGGGTTATCGCGGGGGGCTGGCTGAGTGGGGATTGGTCTCGGAAGGGAGGGATTTGAAAAACTTACCTGCTTGCCGTCCACCTCGATGTCGGCCACATAATTCTCAAACACGGTGGGCACATAGACCTCGGGGAACTGATCTTTGCTGAAGACAATCAGAAGGCAAGTTTTACCGCAGGCACCGTCGCCGACAATTACCAATTTCTTGCGAATCGTCGTCATTGGAAGTTCTGCAAAGCAAAGGGAAAGGCACATTGGTGGGGATGCAAATAATGCAACGAACTGCGGTGGCTACTGTTGCCGCTGATGCACAGAGTCCGCTCGCTTATTCTGTTTAATTTATTCGCGAAAACTGCGAGCTGTTCGAAATTATCGAAATGAAAAAGCCACACACAGCCAAGGCACACGCAAACACCAACAACGACCGACAAACACACACACACACACGGCCGCTCTTTCTCTCTCTCGGTAGCCCTCTCCCGCTCGCACACACACTTAGTCATACTCGCGGCTGGACGGGACGACGGCGATCTAATAGTCGAAAAGTATGGGGTTCTTTCTTTTCTTTCTAGCCCATTGTTCATTGTCCGTTTTCGCCGCATTTATCTGCTGTTTTCCCCCGTTTTACGCTTTGCGCTTTCCGTTTTTCGCGTCTCGCCTTTCGCATTTTTCCTGGGGCCAGCTCCAGTCGCGTCATAGGGCCGAAAAAATCAACTCCTCTCCTCGTCCCGCTCGCTTTATTCCATTCCAAAAACATCTCATCATCCACTCGCGCTCCGCTGTCCGTGTCCGCCGACGTCGCTGTGTGCGTGTGGCTGGGCGTGCGTGTGTGCGTGCTGTGTGGAATTTTTTCACTGCTTTTCAGCCACTTACAATTTATGGTGATTTCACAACACTCAGCACGAATTCGACACTTAATTTGCTTACAAAATGGCACAAATTTGTTGATTCTTATGCGTCTACCGTTTAGCTATATCGTATAAAAGTTAATGCAATTACAAAAATTCGAATTGAACTCGACGATTTTTTCCCATGCAAAATGACGATGAACAATGTTCATCCGTTTCGTTTCTCGGTAGCGCGATGAACCTTCGATGACCAACCAACGCCTTCAAGCGCAGGGCTGTTTTCTAGATGTTATCGGTGGCAACTCTATGGTGGTGTTACCTTTGGCGGTGGCTGGTCACACCCGAGAGCTGCATCATTTCTACCGGCGGTCGAGGTACTAAACTCAAATATTACGGTTGTCATATGGTTATTTTAAAATATAATTGGAATTCCTACAGCAAAAATTAAATTACACATTTCTCACTGCCATAAGGAGTTTACTTTTTCAAAATGTAATCGGTTGTGCTGTGCTATTCGATAGTCATAAGACCATCGACCTATCGGTATTGTTTCAGCTTCTTCTTCCAACTGCGGTCGCATGGCCGGGCAATTGTTGCTTTAATTCTTGTCGATTTTCCCGAAATATGACAATAAATAAACTAAAGTCGCACATACTGAAAGAAATGCAGCTTAGTTTCCAGCTTACCGAAGAGCGCGAGTTGGCCTCCGGCCGCAAGAGGCCTGAAAAACTAGGTACGACACCTGTGGCTTCAAAACAGAAGGCGGCTCCAACAGTTCCCAGTGCTCCCGCAGAGATTTCGAATATCAAAAAGCTGAAAATGGATGTGGAATCTCCCCAGAAATCCAAGGGGGAACAGGAACAGGACTTGAACTCTTTCCAAAACCCAAAGGAAGCTAAGAAAGTTAATAAGAAAGCTGCTCAAAAGAGACCTATTCCCCACGAAGATGCCATGTCAGAGACTTCTCCGTCCAAAAAGAAGCCAAAGAAGGATAAATCTGCTCCTGTGGATAATGTTAAACCCATATCCGAAAATACAAAATCTGGAAAAAGCTTAGCTAAGCTAGGAAAATCCCAAGAGAAGTTTAAAAAGAAGGCAGACGCTTTAAAAGTCAAAAACCAACAAGTGAACTCAGGGAAACCCCAGGACTCGGCATTAAAAATAAATGGAAAAGTCTCTAAGAAACAAGCTAAAAATGTTCCTAAGAATAATGGTAAGATATATTAAATTCTTGGTTTAAGTTAAGCTCATTATTTATAAAATTATTTCAGAAAAGCCACATGCTGGAGTTGAAGGTAACAATTTCAAAGTAACAAAAGTAAAGGTTGTGACAGAAAAACTTAAAAAAGTCAATGGATCCAAAGCACCGCCTCTGACGGCTCCCAAAATAAATGGTATTGTATATTTATCTTATAATCCGTTCGTAATTTAATCAATATTTATATGAAAAGGTTTTGCAGAGCAAACATCTAGTGAAGAGTCCTTTGAGGATTTTGAGGCTAATTCTGATTTAGAGGCTGAAGAGGAAAATGAAGACGAGTTTGAGGGGAATTCAGAGAACGACTGGCTCGAAGAAGAAAGCAGTGAGAACAACTTTATAATCCATTTCTTGGTTCTTGAATAAAAACTACTCTTTTCTCAACAGGTTCCGAGGAGTTCGATGGCTTTGAGGGCGAAGACGAGGACTTTTTCAGGGTTCCTAAGATTGTTAAGGTGCCCAAAAATAATCAGGTCAAAGGACCGAGCTGGCCAGCTCCCTTTGAAGAACCCGAGGAAAGTCGGTTGCACATTTTACAAGGCGACTGCCAAGCGTCTGTTCGCAAAATATTGGTCTTCGAGTCGAACGCCGTAGCCGAAGTGGACAACGACGAAACGGATGATGAATACGTCCCTGGAAACAATGATGACTTCGAATCGGAAGACTTTGATAGTGAAGAGACTGATAGCGAGGATTTTGACAGCGAAGACTATGAGACTGGAGACAGCCAAGACTTTGAGACTGGAGACAGCCAAGACTTTGAGAGTGGAGACAGTGATGATTCGGAAAGTGAAGTCACAGATAGCGACGATTACGGCAGCGATATCTTTGATAGCGACGACCTTGACTCCACCTATGAACCGCCTATTATTGATGGTTTCTTTGATGATACACCGCCGCATTTGCAGAAAGAACCTCTGATTATTGAGGAAATCTTCGATGACCAACCTGTGGCGCAAAACCAAAATGAATTGGTTAAATATAAGCCTAGGGAGGAGATTGAAAAAGATGAAATTGTGGAGGAGACCATTATTGCAACAGAGGAGCAAGTTGAAGAGCCCGAAGTCACGGTGGAAGCTGAAGTCCAAACCAGGGAATTGCAGACAGACAGTCCTCCTCAATTTCTCCAACCAAATGAGACGCCCTTCTATAGGAACCCGCAAGCCACTGCCACCGAGCTCAGCGTCTTCGAGAACAGTCTGAAGAGCAACTACGTCCTGGCCGTGATTAAGGAGAATATAGAGCTGTACGGAACATTGGTGCTGACCCTGCTGAGTGGCCAAATCGCGGTGAATGGCCACAGAGCCCGCAGGCAGGAAGCACTTACCATTTATTCACTGAAAGGTCTTCCCTGGGTGTCCCTTTCGCCGACCAAAACCAAGAAGCCCGCCAAAGATGAGGTAAATTGGGAGGAATTGAACGAGAACTTTACACGAGCACAGCTGGACAGGATTCAGGGCAGCTTCCAGAGCCAAACGGATGCCATTGTGCTACTGCAGCGAAATGCCGGTGCCCAGCGCCTCCTAGAGACCTTTGGCAAGCACATGGCCCAGAATGTGTTTCCGCTGCTAAACACCTCCAACAGGCCGTACCAACAGAGCGAATCCCTGCTGCAGTGCCTCATCCAGAACTCGGATCTGAGTCGCACGCTGTTGGTGCCTCAGGTCTGGAACAAGCTGAAGATACAGGCCAACAGCCGGATAATGATCGCAGGCGGAAAGGGCGTTGGAAAGTCAAGTCTGCTGCGTTACCTCATCAACCGGAATCTGGGCCAGCTTCCGTCCTTCTTGCTTGTCGATTTGGACATTGGACAGCCGGAGATGTTTGTCCCGCAGACTGTGTCGTGTACGCTCATCGATGGACCGCTCCTGGGGCCGGGATTCCTGCTGAACAAGCAACCAGACTGCGCCTATGTCGTCGGCCACACCAACATTGTCATGTGCGCCAAGCAGTATGCCCGGGCAGTCATCCAGTTGATCCAGCACATCCAGAATGATCCCAAGTACGCGAATGTTCCCTGGCTGGTCAACACGATGGGCTACAACAAAGGCTTTGGAACCGAACTGATGGCCCTGCTGGTGGACCAAATTCGACCCACGGACTTGATACAGATTGCCAGTCCACTGGCGATCAACAACTTTGATGCATCGCTCGAGTGGAGCAGTCTGTCGCAGTGCAAACCCATTATTTACACGGCGGATGAGTTTCGGGTGGAGGAAATTCCAAAATACACGCTCCACAAGCTGATGAGTGCTGTGCCGCCCAAGGAGCGGGGAACGTGGACCCTGAGTGCCAAGGATATGCGGTATTCCAACCTCTTGGCGCGCCTCAGTTCGTGTCTCACGGGAAGTGCCAAATCCTTGGCAGATTGCCAGACCCTCGGAGTGCCTTTAGGCGCTCTAAAGATCCTGCATCCCACTAGCGAAGATTACGCGCGCGAAGAACTAATCCAGGGCATGGAGGCCAATGTGGTGTATCTGTGCCACCAAGAAGCTGATGGTTTGCCGCAGTGCTTGGGAATAGGTGAGCTTATATCTGAAAAAATTTTGTAAACTCAATTAATTCCTTATGTACTTTCTTTTAGGAGTTGTCCGCGCCATTGACTACGAAAGCCAGCGACTGTTCCTTATCCCAGCAATGCCCCTGCAGCGCATGTCTCTTGTGAACACGCTCATACTCGGCGGGGAGTTAACCTTGCCACAGGGCTACTTCCGGGATCAGGGCCAAGGAGTTTCTAGCAGCGTACCTTTCGTATTCATCCTGGACGATTCCAAGTCCTCGAAGAGCATACAGCAGATCTACCATCGAGCGCCGGCCTTCCTGGGAGTGCCAGCGAATCAGAGGAACGGAAACTGAGCCGGAAGCCGGCAACATTGCGCCAATTGTAGATAGTTCATTGTTTTGTAAATAAAGGATTTATTAAAACAAAATGAGGCTAATGGGACAGGTCGTGGCGGCCCTTGAGTATCCTGCGCATTAGCACGCGCCGTCCCTCGGGCGTGGACATCCTTGTATCCCAGCCGTGGACATTGATTCTCTTCACTTCCTTGGGCTTTGGGAAGTGACAGCGAACTTTCGGCTTGAGCAGCGCCCGGTTGAAGGCATGCTTCTCCCGCACAAGCAGTGTTTGCGCTGTGTTGGCCACCGCTAGGCAGGTCCTGGGAGTGGATACATTGGAAGTTATTCATACATAAAATCCTCGCTTATCCTCGATTTATTTACCTTTGGATCAATCCTTGCAGCATGTTAAGTAATTTCCAACCAGTGTGACCGAATCTATCGAATAAAATATCTCAATTCGAACTAGTGATGAGCTGTGCTAGAAGTGAAGCCTAAATTTAAAATTTATAAAAATATTCTTGCAAATTATGTGTTTCTGTATTGTATAATTTTGACCAAAAGATAATTGATGATTTAAAGTCGTCAATATTTGAAAAGTTTCTTTACAAAAATCTACTCAAACTCGAAACGATTTCACCCATCTCTAGCACTTTGCACGCAAACAGCTGGGAAAGCCGAAAAGCGGTATATTTTCCGCAGTGGTATATTTGGTCGTGTTAGTCGCGGTCACACTCCCCTGCCAACAACAACTCGCTGCGGTTTTTCGGCCGAGTTTGTTTTCTGCTCCCAATTCCGCTGCAAAAGAAAAAGTGAAAAGCCAGCGAAAAATATGCAGCATGTGAGGCATCGCCAGTTGCATTTATAGTGCAAGCGTTGCGATCGAAAAAAACTCGCGGAAAGCTCGTGCGAAACGCAGGTGAATGTGTGACGAAAAAAGTGCTGCAAGTGAAGAGAACCATTGCTGCAGCCAGCAGTTGTGCGTGAGAGTGTGAGTGAGTAGAGTGAGTGCCGTATCTCTGTCGCTCTCTCCGGACGCGATTTCCGTGGCCCAAAGAGATTTCGCCCAAAGGAGATTCCCGAATCCGGAGCAACCGAAATAGCGCAACGAGGTGAGTGCAAGCTGCCACTGCAACTGGCAACGGTCGCAGAAATATGCAACACCAATTAGCCCTGTCTGCCGCGGGACGAAACGAAAAACAAAAAAAGAGGAGAACGGCAACAAATATACAACAAGAAAATCGATTTTCCTGAACTTACAATTTTCTCCGCCTCACTGGGCTCCCCAAATGGGGGAGCCGGCTGCGGCACCATAAAGTATACATAAATTGAATTTCGAAACACGGAAGCGAACGAAGGATGAGCAGGGAAGGGGGGCCATAGAACGGGAGGCTGCACACGGCTGCCGTTGTTGTTGTTGTTCTTTTTCGGTTTGCTGGTACTGGATGCCGACAATGATGATGATGGAAGTACGTGCATATGTGTGTGGCAAGAGCGCGAGGGGAACAGAGAAGTCGAGGCTGGAAATCTGACCAGCAGGACTCCAGTTGTCATGGCCACCGCACTTAACAAATGATTTTAGCGGACATTTTTTCCGGATGCGTCTGTTGGGCAGCTGCCAGCTTACGCTTGCTCCTTCTCTTCTCTCCACCTTTCTCCGCAATCTCCCTCTGCAGGCGGCTGACTTCATCTGTCTGCCCCTTTCTATCTTTCTCTTTTCCCTCTGTGATTGACTGGGTGTGTGTGTGTGAGTGTGTGTACTTTGATGACGGCACTCGGTTTCCGCCCGCACTGTGATTTTGGGTCTTATACGGTACCAATACACCAGCACAGTGGAACCTGGATTGGAAAGGATGAGTTTCCAGTAAAGACTCAATAAGAACCGTTTGGTGATGCTTCAGACAATTTGATAATTTGAAACCACTAATAAAGAATAATAAGAATAAAGTTTACCAGAATGTACTAAACCCAATAATAATAAAAAAAATGTGTAAATTCAATTTATGGTTGTCTTCTTGTTCCACGCCTAGCCAGAGCTCACTGTGGTAAATCCCCGGCATTACCACTCAGTTTTTGGCACTCTTTTGCGGATGCTGCGTACGCAAAAAGGGGACGACGGCTGTTTTAAGAGCTCTAGTGTTTCCTTTTTCGCTTCCGCCTGCACCCCTAAATTATGTTGGTGTGTGTGTGTGTGGAGGACGAGAGGTCTAGTGTGCGTGAGTGGCGTTTTCCGCGGGCGTGACTATGTGTGTGTGTTTGGGGCAACAAAATTACTTTTACGAGCGTTTAGCATAGGTTGTCGCTTCCCCCCTGACCACCAGTTAGTTTTATTTTGATGCGTTTTTAATCAGATTGCGTCAATTTGTTGCTGGCCTAACGATGAGGGCGGTAGGTCGGTCGGGGTTCGGTTGGGGGAAGTCGTTATGTGGGGGAGTGAGCCAACGCTGTCCCGGATTGCGTGTCAAGTGCAGAAGAGACCCTTCTTTCGCCCGCTGTTTCACTAATTAAAAAAAAGAGATGCCTGTTTCTGTTTCGCATCTGGAAGTTGCTGGGTCTGTTCCCTTCCAGTCCGTTGAACGGACACCCTATCTTTTTTTTCTCCCCCGCACTTTAAACAATGGAGTTTATTTTTTCCTCTCTCTCTCTTCACAAACTTCCACTATCGATCAGTTTCCAGTCTGCGATATTTCCTTTACGGAAGTGTGTCATCTTCCACTGGAAGGACTCCAGTCCTACGCTTGTGTAACTTCCATTATCGAAAACTCTTCTAAAAACGATCATTTTTTTTAGAGAGATCCTTCTTTGCATGTTTTTTTTTCTGTGTTTTTGGTTGCTGTTCTTTTTGGCCTGTGCTTCTCCATGGCCCGTTAAAGTACAAAAATACTTGGGCCAGGCCAGGACAGGCCAGCCGGAATACAAGTATCTATCTATCTTGGCGGCAGCTGTCCAATTCCAACCCGCCGGCAATGGATCGTTGTGGTTGTTTTTGTTGTTGTATCTGCTGTCGTCTTCATCAACGCCTCTGTGTATGCGTGCGCGTGAGTCAGTGTGGGTAAGTGTGCGAGTGAGAGGTTTGAACTTTAAGGCATTGCGTTGTGTGTTTGTTTTTAGCATTTGCTTATGTTGTTGTTGTTGTTGTTCTTACTGTAAGCACACACAATTTTACGAAACATCGGCGACAGCAGGCAGAAATACACAACGCAGACACACAGGGCATCGTCATTATGCATGCAAGAGATCTTTGGAGCGCATTTGATCGCAACTCTTGGCAACTCCGCACATGGCTCCCAACAGCAACAACAAAAGCAAATGCTGCAACTCCAACGCCACCGCCACCGCCGCCATTTGGCCAACATGGCGGATGCCTGATGCCTGTCCCCCCACCAGTTGTTGTGGACCAGCCCTTCCTCGCTCCCAAGTCTCCAAACGTCTTCCAGTCTACATGTCCGCGCGAGTATCAAGTATTATTACCAGACGTCGTTGGCCCCACGCAAAAATATTTTTGCTGTGACTCCACAAACTCGCTGCACTGTAAATAAAGTTGGTAATCAAATTGAGGTGCTTAAATATGGAGTTATCGTGCTAAAACTTTCATTAATTTACTGAAGTTGCTGTTATTTTTGGACTTCTGACTTTAGAATTTGGAACCCAACCATTCGTATTGTAAGAATTGGGTGATTTTAATCATTTTAAATATTGTTGTACCAAAACTTAATATGCAAAACTACTGGAGAATTGTTTATACCTTTGGCAGATCACTACAACGTTTTTTGGTTTCACCTTTTATTAGAAGTTGTTTTGTTTTTAAAGTTTGTTCGATACAAAAAGTTCCGTACATATTCTTTAGTTTCCGGAAAACCCCCTCAATACCTTTGTTTTTTATTTATAAGGCCAAAAGTGGCTTTGCCATCAGCAGAACTGGATTTTTCAAGACACTCTAGCTAAAGTTCTTATGTAACTTTAACAACGCAAAAAGCATTAAAAGTATTAATACAACAATTTAAATATCTTTAAATCAATAGTAATCTTTCTATAAATGTCACGTTTATTATCTTTTCTGGCAGTGTGGTGCAGTATACTGGGTCGCGGAGCATTGCCCCGTACCATCGGCTTCTCCATGCTCCCTCCTCCTCCTCCTACCCAGCATGCATCAAGTTCTGGGAACTTCTCCAGTTTCGCTGAGGCGATAATTGCCGCGTGATTTCTAATCAAATTACATTAGAGCACAATTACTCTGACTTTGTTCGCATTTAGTTGTTATCCAAATTGGGCTTCGTTTTGTCATGGTTTGTTTGTCTTAATTGGAAATCGGATTGCAACCCACTTCAATTATGCATATCACCAAATTGGTCTTCATCATCGTCGTTGTCGTCGTCGTCGTCGTCATACCCTAATTACAACCAATTAAACTCTATGAATAACCGATATATATGGGCGCATCTGTGTTAGCGAGTGCAGCCGCCATGGCAACCCCCTTTTACTGCCTTTTTTTTTTTGCTAGTATTGTCCCCCAGTGCATCGTGTGTGCTGCACACACGTAGCCGGGATTTTGGATCGGCTTAACACCTTTTTTGGCGCTTTCCCAGCGCTTACCACGGGCCATTGGGCTCTTGGGCAATGTGCCGGAAATTGGGTTACACCTCAGCTACTCAGCTACCTCGGTCTCTGGCTACCTTCTTTTTATACTGGCTTATCTGAGATATGCATATCGCCCAACTGACTTAACCGTAACTGTTATCATATCTCCAATTTTTTTTGAGGGACAGTAACACTATCTGGGAAAGCCATGCTAATGCTTGCCATGTGTCGCACTTTCCAGCTCATTCTTTAGCGTGTTTTTTGTGTGTACACAGAAGAAACGTCTAAAGAAGACTGGAAAATAAAGTCATAAGATCCCAGAGACATGACATCACTACGGCATTTCGAAATTGTAAACATTCGGGGGGCTTTATGATATCTATTTTGCAAATAGAAGGTACAGCAAGCTTGAAGATCATCCCCTAAATAAACATTTCTATAAAATGTATTTATTTTTAAACCTAAATATCTATCCAATGACTATTGTATAATTTCTTCATTAGTGCAACGAACTAGTAAATAAATCAGTATATATAAAGCCTTTCTTTAATGAGCCGCCCATAAATTCAAAGAATCAACAAACAACTTTGGGAAAACGTTTTTCCAATTCGTTTTTCTTCTCATTTGGTTGTTCCCCCCACAGTTGTTGTTACAACTTTTGCTGAAGTCATTATAAAATTGTTTTTCTTTTTTGTCTGGCTGTAGTGTTGGATTTGATTTTTTATTTTTGAAAGCCAGAATGCGACACGCCTTTCGTGACCAGCCCAAATATCCCATTGCAGGCAGCCCGGCCCGGCCCGGCCCCGAAAAACTCAGAGCTGATGCGTGGCGTTGATTGAGGAGAGTCGAGAGTCTTTTGGGCTATTTTTGGTAATTGCATGGCCTGCTTTCCACTGTATAGAGTTTTGTTTTTTGGACTCCCCGCCCGATTTTTCAGTTTCCAGTTCACTGGCGATGCGTGCAACAAAGCATATTTCAATAAGACCATTTCCAACGACAAGATATTGTGGGTCAAACGAGAGCATATGTACATCAAATTCGTACTCCTACAGCAGCAGCAGCAGAGTGTGTATAACAATTTTTCAATCGGCCAGCATCGTAAACAAAATACAAGCGGCAAACAACCCATTAGTCCAGGGCTGGCCATCCCATCCCCAAAGACTTCCTCCTCGTCGTCGTCGTCGTGGTGGCTCCATCGTTTTCATCGTCGGAATTGTGCGCCCAGTGCGGCGAATCAAATTAATTAAAGCTGCCCCAAAAGGGGGGTTCCCAGTGGGGCGCCGAAGAAGGGGTAGATGAACTGGTGGCGAAAGAAAGCACACGGAACCAGAGAGATATGGAGCCGGCATATGGAACAATTGTGGTTTATTATTTCTGAAGAAAACCAACCGAATTAATACGTGAAAAACAACAATGAAAGCTAATTGAAGATGAAATACTCTTACTGTTCCGGAGGGCAGCATCGAAAATGTATAGGAAAAGTACAAGCCGGCTTATGATTTAAGTCATCTGCGGTTCAACATACAAGTGATATGATCTATAAAAAGAGTTCCCAGAAAATGTACAGACCGTGAAAGATTTATTTGTAGTCTGATTTCATGACAAACTGATTTATGCGATGGTAGAGGAGTTTCTTAAACTAGGTAGTCCGAGTTTTGAATTACCAATTATCATTTTTATGATTATATTATTCCACCTAATAAATGTACTTAAAATAAAGCATAAAAAAGAAACAAGAATTGACCGATTTATGGGTTCGAAAATAAACCTGTTCTTATCTTATCTTGATGGGGATTATTGCCCTAGGCCTTTAGTGTTTTCGATTCTAAAATAAAGTAAGAGGTAAACTGGCAAACTTAATGTATCCACAAACATTTTGCATTCGAATCACGCCTCAGCTGCGCAGAGTTCTTGTTCGACTTCAGTACCAAAAAAGAAATATATATATCTGTAAAAAAAGAAGTTTGGGTCGGCAAATAAATACATGCAAGACAGATATATATATCTTTGGGTGCAGCGAAAATGAAAATAAATTTGTTTATGCGGTCGCTGCATTCTGCGATGAAAGAATTTCTTTGTTGCAACTGCCGCCGCTGCAGAATCAACATCTTTTGTGTCACGTAGTCGGGAAAACGGAAAACAGAAAAACGGAGGAGATGAGGCTGAAGCCACCTTGTGTGTGTTTAACGGCCTGGTGTGTGTGTGTTAACCAAGGCTAATTGAACTGAACCTAGCTGGGGGCAACCTCTGAGATAATTAATTGCCCGCGGGAAGAGGCAAAATGAGCGGCGGAGAGATAGGAGAAGGCACCGCAAAGTGCCGGCTCTAAAAGTAGGCCTCTCTCTAATCACATTAATACCAAACAGCAACGACTGGGTCTGGGACTGGAAGTGGGACTGGGACTGCTGCAGGCGATATATAAAGGCGGCCCACTTGAAAAGCCCTCAATGCGTGGGCGAAGTATCAAGACACTGGAAGAAAGGGTTTCCCCAGCGGGGAATATATTAAAGAGATGGGTTAGAGCAAGCTTTAAATGTTGTTTATTATAAAAAACCTACTATTGGATATGTTTCCTTAATTTTGAATGAATAAATCATGAATAAACTTTACAATGACTTTACAAACCTGCTTTCCCTGATTGATTGATTATTTATTCTTAAAGACATTTAGGCTTTAACTATTTATAATTACAAAATAATATTAATTGGAATATTCCTTATATTGTTTTAGTTATAGATTTCAATTGATTCATTTCTTAATCACCAATGTTTAATTATGTTTTACGACGTACATTTCGAGTTTGAAATAATCTTGATTTATGGCCCGAGGCTGAATTCTAGGCATGATAAGGTTTGGTTAATAATAGCCCATTGCCTTACTATATATTTGTTCGATTTCGAGTTGTTTGTTCGATTTGTTTAATAGATTATGTCGTTCTTTTGCTCAGTGCAGCTTAACCGCCATACTCATCATCATCATCATGGCGGTTTTCTATATTGTTCTTGTACCTTTATTAGTTTGCCTTTGTGTCGGCTCAATTTATGAGCTGACCCTCAACCCCACCAGAGAGGCGGCATCACTAGTGAACCACCAGCTCTGGCTCCATGACTCCATGACTCCGAGCCCAGCACAGCAATATGGTGTGGTCCCCAGCTCTTTTCTGAACCGATGCATTCAGAGGCAGAAGAGAAAAACTTGTTTCTGTGTGATGCCTGTGTGCCAAGTTATGTTCTCTCATTTCTCCGGCACCCACTGGGGGCCCCCTCTTTGGTTTTTGTTTTTTGCATTTGGCGCAATGCTAATTCATTTGCATAGCCAACAAATACGCAACGCAGGAGACAAACACACTACACTGGCCGATGCCTCATTCTCATTCATGCCAAAGAGCAAGGAAAAAGGAAGGGTGCGAGGTGTTCATGGGGTATAACGAACGACTGATGGCCCCGGCATGCTTGGCTGCATTTTAAGTTCATATATACGCTGGCACATATCGGTGGCATATTGCCGCCGCCGCCGCTTGACACTTGGGTCTCCAGCCGGCTCCTCCTTTTCCCATTTCTCATTTGCTATTCCAGCTGGGTCTCTGCGGATACGACGGAGGTCTTCAATTAAATTTAACTAGAAAGCAGGCTGCAAATAAATAAATACAAATACTGACTACTGACTGCTGAAATGATATTTTAGTTGCGCATGCATAAGCAATTATATTTTCCATTATTTATGGCATTCAATAACTCCTCTCCTCCGTCGTTTCATGTGATGGAATTTCCTTGGCAGAAGGCATTTATTTGATATCGCTTTCCAGCGTCGGTTCTCTCTGTCTCTCTGTTGCTTTGTCGCACATTTAATGTCTCAATTAAAGGCATTCCCATGCGCTTCATTTCCCTCCGAACACTTTATGCTGTTTTCTTTATTGCAAGTCACAAACGTTAACCCCATTCGGGTGAGTTCGGAATGCTGCAACTTGTGTGCAATTGTGCTCCAATTTCAGTGTCCCCAGCATTGGGGTTCTCCGCCTCATTTGACCGACGCAGGAGGAGGAGGACGATGTTCGGGCGATAATGCCTGCGTTGAATGATTATCGGAGGAGTTATTTGGGGAGTGGCTGAAAGCTATAAATAGCCGACGCGGCGATGATAAGCCCTTTGAGCTGTGGAAAATGGAATCGAACTGGAAATGGGGATGCCATAATGCCCAATGAGGGATTAACGAATTTATGGGAATTGGTTCTGTGAAGTGGGCCGAGATGAAAGGGGAAAGACTGATTCTGATTCAAAATCGATGTTCAGTTCTCAACGGAGTGCATTGTTCGGCTCGGTAATTGGATGGGCGAAGGGAAACCCGCTCTAATTGCTCCATTATTAATTCAAGAGATCGTCCGAATAAACAAGCAATTAAGCTCAAAATTAGACTAAATAATTCATAATCAAATGGCAATTGTCTCCCCGAGTTTTCTCTTTCATTTATCAGCATTAATTGAGTGCCCCTTTCGGGGACTTGGGACTTTCCCAATTTCTTCGCTTCAGAGTCTCTCTCTTTCCAATTACCAAAAAGATCATGTGCATCACGTTAATCAAGCGTTAATTTTCCCCCCAAATACAGGAAAAACAACAACACTTGACAGTTGTTTATGTTAATTACTGGTCGGTCGGTGGAGGAAAAGTTGCAGCAACATAAACACAAATGTTCGAAGTTTGAAGCTAACAGCTCACAGCTCGCAGCTCGCAGCTCGCAGCTCAAATTGGGGTTTGGGTCACCGAACCCAGCCGGCAATTAATTAGCATAGGCCATATCATAGCACTCAGCTGCATGCTCCTCCTCCAAAGACCTTGTGCCATAAAATATGTTTAATAATATTCCCACAATTTTCACTACTTGCAGATGTTGGTGAAGGCGATGATGACAACGAAGGCGCTGCTAACGAAGCAGATGATGTAAACGCTACCAGCTCTGCCACAGCCATATCCCCTTTCTCTTCTCTCTTCTCACTCACTTGGTCACCATCCGAAAAAGCGAAACGAAAGCGAAAACCCAGGAGGGAAACTCAACTCGAGAAGCGGGAAACCAAAGCCCACGACTGCCGCATTGGATTTCGTTTCGACCGAAATCGAAACTGCATTCTTTTGGACACTCGTACTCGCATTCAGACTAAACTGACACATATCGGGCAGCGTTCGTATCGAACATGAGATTGCCACGGTGCCTATCGGAGCTCCTGCTCCTGGCCATCGCATTACATTTGGTGCTCGCCGAGCGGGACTTCAATGTGAACGACTCCCAGGTGAGTAGTAATTGGAGCATTCTTGCGCCGATCAGATCGCTCTGTCTCCCAGTTGGGTCAACGTCAGCGTCACTGTCTCCCTGGCGACTGGTAATTGTGATTGATGATGCATGGAATTTTTCATTTGAATTATACAGTCGCCGGTCGAAGGCGAGATTAGATTGCCGCCGCGATAAGTTAATGCTTCGCCAGCAGTCATGAATTTCCTCAAAATCTATTTTTACCTTATTTTTGCATTGTTTTCTGGAAGGAATTTCCATTCCAAATTGTTTTCAAGTACGCAAATAGACGCAATAAAACGCTGTTCGATATGTTTTTGTGCTCTGAACATGAGGTTTTTCTGGAAATTGATTTTTAAATATGTAGAATAATAGATAAACCGGAAAATGTAGCTTATTTTACAAGAAAAGTAAAACCTAAGAAGCTATATAGCATTTGTTTTATGATTAATCTACCTAGTAACAAAATAATTATTTTAAAACCCTTCCTTTTCAGGTTCCTGTCATTGAGCCCAAGGATGTGCCCGCCTACAAGCAGGATCCGTATGTCACGGAATTAATGAGCTGCCAAAATACACACAGCGAAATCGTGCTCTCGCTGCTGTTGAAAAAGCACGACTGGAGCGAGCTGACGGCCACCAACCGAGCCCACGTCCAGGCCAAGTTGGCCAAGTTCTTTGCCATTCCAAAGGTGAGCTTCAGGAGCCTCTTTCTGAGTTGAAGCAATGCTTAAAAATGTTCTCTATTTAGGAATTCATTTCCCTGGACTCGGTGTCGAAGCGTGAGCTGAAGATCATGCACAAGCTGGCCATGCGGAAGGGAGGCAAGGGCAACAAGAATATCGAGACCATGAATCGCCGCCTAGGACGCGCCAGTTTCATGGTTTGCATCTGCTTTTTGTCTTATTTTATTTATATTACATTAATTACCATGTTTTTTGGCTTGCAGATCGGCTGTGGTCCCAGCTATTTTGTGATGGGCGAACCGATTGCCAAGCAGATTGCCCACCAGGTGAAGGACGGCACTATTGGTGCTCTGACGGAGGAGAACTTTGGCCTTTGGTTCATTTGGCGAAAGGAATTGAAGTCACGGTGAGAATATTAACAGGAATAGCTAAAGAAAGAATGCACCTTAATCTAAATGAGTGTTAATTTCTGTTAATTTGATATAAAAGAAAAGAAAAGAGCATTTTTCTGACTGGATAAATTTATATTTATATAGAGTATAATCTCTGTATAATAAAATGTTTTAATTAATAAAGTTTAGCGATATTCTGATGTATTTATAAAAGTATTTCTTAGTGTTTCCTTTACCGGATAAATTCATATTTAATAATTACTTTTTGAATGAAATGTTTTAATTTATACTAAAATGATAAGAGTTTATTTGAGTTCATTGTTTATAAAGTTTTGATAAAAGCATTTCTTGGAGTTTTCCTTACCGGATACATAAATATTTATTAATATACTCTTAAGAATGCAATGAGCTGTTAACAACTCCCTTGAGCTTGCCGATAACGCCAATCGTTCTTTCAACTTTCAGATCGAACCGCAAACGACGCCAATCTGAGGGCTCCGGTGCTGACGAGGATGACTACGACTACGGGGATGACGAAGAGGAAGTTTCGTAAGTTCCACCTTGATGAGTCACATAACTCTGATTAGGGATGACTAAAAATATAGATATATGATCAACAATATTTGACATTCTACTCTGATATCAATATTTTAAAATCAAGTTTGATATTTAGCGATATACTTCTATATTTCCATGTTTACACTGTTTTCAATATGATAAATTCCTTAAATTAAAGATATTAAATTCTAAATTTTTGTCTGACTTTCCCTCTCGATTTCCTCCATCACCAATTCCGATCCGATCTTTATAATACTTTTTATTTCCTTTTCAGAGAGCCCAGTACGGAAGTGCCGGCGGTGACCACGCATGCGCATCGGCATCATCATGGAGCGGTGAGTGTTGAGGCCCAGGCTTTATATTCCCATATTCAGTTATTCCAACATATATATATATTTGTTTCGGTTCTTCTCTGGGTGTTTTCTTTATCTGATACATACGTTTAAATGAGAATACCTGCGGTTCATACTTGTTGGTTAACCACACATGCTGACATATGTATGTATTACCTGTGTGTGGATCTGTATGGATCGCGTCTAGAGATGCGTTATCGTTTTTGATTTCCGGAAAGGCCTTTGGTTCTCTGTTTGTTTACTGCACTTTGTTAATAACCGCAAATTGGATATTATGCCATATATAACATTCAACAACAACAACAACAGCACACCACACATGCATTTAAATGAAACACAAACAAACACACACAACCCCATCTACACTACAGTATATAACTATAATTCATCATACGGTGTTTACGTATTTTCTCTTCTCTTTTTGCTATCTTCCCTCCGTTCTCTCACACACACACCCTTGTCTGTGTATATCGATCACTCGATCGATCGATCGGTCTCATTGTGTTAATGTGTAATATGTAAACCCACCACCACCCATCGAAATCGAAATCGCCACGAAAACTAACCGAAAAACTCGACTCACTAACTAACCCTAAAGTCGGAGGTGTCGCCCGAGTCCGTCTCGTCGTCGGCGGTGCCCGTGGTGCCGAATGTCCAAGAGGAGATCGAGGAGAGCGTGTCCAAGCTGGAGTCCGTGATCAGCAAGACGATTGAGAACACGAAGAATATCAAGGAGCTGCCCGTTCTGGGCGTGGCCGAGGATGGTGACGACGAGGAGGATGTCGAGTTGCAGCAGTTGGGCGTTCCGCTGGCGGTGGAGGTGCCGCAGGAGGAGACCACCAGCAAGGCAGTCACAACAACGACGGAGATGGTAAAGCCCAGTTACTTGGAGGAGAATGCCATTCAGGTGGACTCGGCCGTCGATGTGGAGGAGGAGGCGGCCTTGCCGCCCACGCTGGCGCCATCGGTGCCCGCCTCTGAAACAGAACATAAGCAGCAGCCATTCTCGCCCTATGATGCCACCTCTTCGGTGTCGTCGTCGTCGTCCTCGTCAGCTGGCGAGGCTTCGTCCTCGGTGCCGTCGTTCCCTCATACCTCCTCCTCCTCGCCCACAGCCACGCCCACAGAGCTAGAAAGCCAAACAAGCTCCTCTGCTGCTGCTGCTGTATCATCATCATCTTCTTCATCTCCATCACCATCTCCATCCGCTCCAGCATCATCCTCTGCCTCATCCTCATCCTCATTCACATCCACATCTCCATCCCAAGCCACTCAACCAACAACAACAACTACATCAACAAGCACAACAGCAACAATCTCAACTACAACATCAGCAACATCAACAGCAACAACAACAACAACCACGACACTGTCTGAATCGCCAAAGGTAATGATGTCGCTTCTGTGTGTGTGAGTGTACGAACGAGTGTCCTTCCGCCTCTATGTCTCTCTCTCTCTCTGTGTGTGTGCCGTGTACCGTGTACCGTGTCCTTGTCTCCTGTCTGTCGTTGTCACATGTAAAACGTTGCCTCACCTCAGGAGTTAGCTTAGCTTTATATCTCCGACTCTGTACATATATATATATTTTTATATTGATATTGTGTTTTATTGGCTTTTGTCCTGTGTAAATGTAGCAACTCGTAAAAAGCCAGCAGGACTCCGCAGAGTGTCTGTAAGAGACTTTTAGTGGAGTTGGAAGCATAAATGTTAGATAAATAGTTGTAAAGATAAGTGTACATACATCTAGTTTCTATAAAAGGATGCTTAAGAGTCAGCAAACCCTTTTTGTGTATATCCCGAGAGTAGAAGACTGTAGACTTTAAGAGTTAACTTTAGATATAATTAGAACAAAAACGTACTTGTAACTCGTAGGAAGGAGTGAGGGATACAGTAGCTCAGGGACTCAGTTGCCCGCTTTCCATCCACCCCTCTTCCCCCGTTTAAAAAAAGAGTGCACCCACTTATTTCTGTTACCCAAATTAAAAACACCAAAAAGCAGCCAAATACAATGCTTAACGAGTTCGAGCTGAGCACCCTGCTGCCCTTCGAGGATTTGGAGGCAGCAGCCACGCCAACTGCAAATGCAACTGCAACAGCAGTCACTGTAGACGGAGTAGCAGCAGCAGCAAACGCCGCCACATCAGCAGCAGAAGCCACAAGCGAAAGCGAGTTTCATGTAGAGTCCACCACGCACCGCACGATTAGCTCGAAGGTGAAATCTCGCTAAGCGCTAACGCAATCTTTAAGCCCTACTAGATTTGCACCTCTGTCCAAATCCAAACCAAAAACAACCCCCTCGAAACCTCCGGCTCCGATTGTCTCACCGATTATCCCCGAATCCAATTAGGGGAAATTGCTTTCCGGCCAAATGCACTTTGCATGTACATAAGGGCAGGCAATTAGCGAGCCAGTGCTCCTCCTGCATGAGGTCCTTTGGTAATTGCATGTCCACTCTCTCTCTCTCGTATTGTATCCGTATTTGTTGTACTAACACTAACACTCTAACAACACCCACTCTCTCTATGCCTGCCTCTCCTCCTTAGCCGATGACTTTGCAGCATGACACTTAGCCAGAGCCATCTTTCGCCAATTAGCCATCTCACTGTTAATGATTTCCCTGTAATTCCCAGGACGGAGAACCCGATGCCATCAGCAACAGTAGCGGCAGCAGCAGCAGCAACATGAGCGCCGGATTGGCCAATAACGAGGTAACCAAAGCCTTATTTCCCCGGCAACGCTCGAATCTCCACTAATAGCATTAAACTCTCTTTCTTGCCAGCTGTCCACGGCGGCCACGCCCTCGTCCTCGGTGGCCACGACTACAGCGGCCACACCGGACTCGAGTAGCAGCAGCACCTTCATTTCCCCGGACTACTTGGAACCACAGCCGGAGGAGAATAGTCCGCCGATTATTAAGACGCGCCTGCAGAAGCTGGCGGTGACCTCGGGCAAGGCTTTCACCTTCCACGTGCTCCCAGATACGTTCATCGATGCCGAGGACCAGGGCAACTTGCGGCTGGCTCTCACGGACAAGGAAGGCCACGAACTGAAGGCCACATCCTGGCTGCAGTTCAACGCGGACAAGAAAGAGCTGTACGGCCTGTAAGTAGATGGAATTGCATACAGTCTGAGACTAAGGACTCACCGACTTATCTCTCCTTTGCCAGGCCTTTGGACGATGCGGTTTCCCGTTGGCAGTACCGGCTTTCGGCTACGGATTCCGGTAACGCCAGCGTCACCGAGACGGTGGAGATCAGTGTGCAGCAGCATCGGGCGGTGAGGACGATCAATCACGAGATTAGCATTGCGGTGAAGATCAACGAGAAGCTGCATGGCCACAATATTGACTGGCAGCTGAAGCTGATCAATGCCGTGGCCAGGACACTGGACGACTCTGGCAATGCGGCGATAGTGGTGCGCGAGGTCCGCCAGACGGCACAGGATCCGCATGGCGCCGTCTTTGTGTACTTCAACGAAACACTGCCTACCAGCGAGTGTCCCGAGAAGGAACTGCACGACATTATTGCCAGGCTGGATGCCCAACGATTGAGTGACTTGGTGGAACCAACCCTGGGCATCAAGTCCATAACCGGGCAGCTGATTGGATCCTGTCAGAAGGACCTGACTCGTGTAAAGCCCACCCAGCACATGGCCAAGAATGTGCCGCCGATGCCGCGCAACCAGGTGGATCGCGTCAATGCCAGCGTCGGCCAGCTACTCGTCTTCAAGGTGCCGGCGGATACCTTCTACGATGCCAACGACAATCAGCTCACGCTCACGCTGAAGACCAAGGATCACAAGGAGCTGGGCACGCGGCACTGGCTGCAGTTTGACTCGAAGAACGAGGAGTTCTACGGTATTCCCAAGGGCGGCGACATCGGCTCCGAGGAGTATCTTTTGGTGGCCGAGGATAGCGGCGGCCTGAGCGCTCACGATGCCCTCGTTGTAGTGGTCAATCACGCACCCAAAAAAGAGTTTGCCGGCTACTTTAAGGCCTATCTGGCCATCAGACATGAGAACTTTAACGCTGAGCTGCAGCGCAAGTTTGTGGAGCGTGTGGCGAAGCTGCATGGTGATGCCAACACCAATCAGATCCAGATCCGATCCATCAACATGCACCACGACTCGGACGGCACCATTGTGAACTTCTACAACACATCGCTGTACAAGTCGCACAACCGATGTCCCGAGAAGGAGCTGATAGCCACCAGGAGCGTTTACCTGAACAGCGACATGAGCTTGAAGGAGGGCGTGAAGCGAGCACTGGGACCCGAGCTGAATTTGACAAACTTTTCGGCGGTGCCCGGCACCAACTGCCATCGTAAGGACTACCTAATCAGTCTCCTTTTTAAGAATTTATTTGAAAGTTACTCGTTTTCTTTCAGATCCCGAGATCATAGACATTCACCACAATGACTATGTACCCTCTCGCCCCGAGGAGCCCAGCTCAAAGTCCACTTTCAGCGAGGAATATATGGCCAACATTGTGCTGCCCGCTGTGATCATTATTGTAATGATTATAATGGCCTCCATCATTGCCTGCTGTCTGCACAGGCGTCGCCACAAGAGCGGCAAAATGGAGCTAGGTAAAACTTACAATGGAATCTCTTTTTAACTCTGACCCACATCTCTCTCGTTTGGCTTTCTAGGTGACGAAGAAGAGCGTAAATCCTTCCGTGCCAAGGGCATACCCGTCATCTTCCAGGATGAGTACGAGGAGAAGCCCGAGATCGGCAACAAGAGCCCCGTCATACTCAAAGATGAGAAGCCGCCGCTGCTGCCACCGTCCTACAATACCTCAAACATGAATGGTAAGTCTACTAGGGATAGCTATATCGATGATGTGTCGATATTAAATACGTAAATCGATTCATGGGAACAATTTAATGTAGTCTTTAGTTTTTTATTGATTAATTTTCTAGCGTTCCAAGTTTTAGTCTCATTTCTTAAATCACTAGATACAGATTTCGCATCTTTTTTCAAAATAACGATGTTTTAACTTTAATTTCGATACTTTTCGATAGCATAAAATGCAATATATCGAAGCTTACGATATTATTTCTTATATCAACCACCTTATTCCGCTAAAGTCTAAACCCTTTTTATTTATTTTTAGGCGACAACGATGTAGACGATTATGTGCCGCCGCCATCTGTTGTCGTGGGCGGACGGGAGGTGCGAGGGAAGTCACCGGCCACGCCCTCCTACCGCAAGCCACCGCCATATGTGTCGCCATAAATATACTTCAGTGTCAAGTAGAGGAGCAATGAGCATGGAAAGAGGGAACGAGAAGAAACAGCAACAATAATAACAATCGCATCGTATTAACCACACAACAATCTAAATATAGATATATACATACATATATATATATATTTAACCGATTCGGCACAAGTTATATGCAACTAAGCAAACTCTTTTGTATATATCCAAGTGCAAATTGGTTTCTTTGGACATTGTATTCGAATTGAAAGGGGCAAAAGGCGAGAGCCGCCCAGCCGAGAAGTATTCGCCAAGCCGATGGAGTATGGAGTTTTTTGGATGACGACGTTTTTGTATTAGAAGGGAAACAATCAATTAACACACACACACACACCTAAGCTTAACCGAGAATCACTAAACACACGACAAGACGATGATGAACTATGCTGCATATTATTTATTTAGTATGTACTCTTAATTACATATATGTATACCACGCGAGAACACACTGAACACTCACATGAAGGAAGAAGTTTAGCAGGCAAGCAGTTAGTAGCTTGAAAAACACACAAAACACACACACACGAAACCCATTTAAAGCATAGCATTTAAAACTATTTGTACTAATTAAGTTAATAGAGAGGGAGAGGAATGTCCTTTGTCCGGATTTTAGTGCTTGCCGGACTTTCTGCTTAATTTGCTTAAGCTGAATTGTTTGCATTGTTTATGTTTCATCAAAAATTTTAAGGAAATTTACGAACAAAAGCTTCGCCTGGGACCGCCGAGTCAAGGCTACGTACTTGCTGCTGGTTGGCTTCCCATTCGTTTGGGTATTTTAGTCTTTTTTTCGAGGGACAAAGGACAGGCCCGGGAGCTTTGGTTATTTTTAGTTTCTAAGAAGCAATCAAACCCACAATAGAGCTGCCAATAGTCTAGTTAGCCCGTTTGAATACGACAAATCAATTCCTAATTGCCCACAAGTGCTTCCCACAGAATAAACAAACAAACAAGCAAACAAACAACAAAAAATCAACAAACAAGACCATATCCACCAAACACACAAACACACAAATATTTATACGACAAAAATGGATTACTTAAAGTAGAAACTTAGTTTTTAATGATTTTTACACACTCCCTTTGGATTATTCTACGTGAAATTTTTACCAATACCATTAGTTTATAGCTGCTAGTTGTAGGTCGGTACTTACTACACTTCACTACACCCGTCCCGACCCTGTCCCTGGCCCTGGCCCCCCATGAAGTAAACTTAGTGAGTTGATTTTATACGATCGTGTGTAGCAAGTCCAGGCCCAAAAAAAATATATACACAAGAGCAATAATTGCCGGAGGAGAATTACTGATGAATTACTTTACGCAAATGGCCGGATATGCAAGGCCAATTTTTACGTAATTGCCTATTAAACTAAGTATAAATTAACTAATTTGTGTAATTTGCATTAAGCTCAACCGCTGAATTATTTACATTTTGTACTTTGTAATGGCGCAAAACAGCAGAAACAACAGCAATAACATCAAACAAACAAACAAACAAACAACAACGGTATCAATTTATTTTGAATAAAAAAATGCCAAAGATACGGAATTTTTGTTTTATTTTTTCTACTTATCGTCACCACACACCACACACCACTCGTTCACTCACAAGCCACACACAGGATTAAGTAAATGAGCTGAATTAAATAAAAATAAAAATAAAAATAAAAGTGGAATTCCAACTAAGCACAAACACACAAGTAAAACGAAATTAAATAATTGTGCATACAAATCGGCACATTTAATTAATATATTCAACAAATAAGCGAAACTACTGTATATTTAAATGCAAACATGCATAAACATGCACATATTCCAGTGCATGCCTATCGATTATTGTAAATGCAAATCTGTTTGCCATTCTGATTGGCTTAAATTGACCGAGACACACTCGCACACACCTACACTTACACACACGGCTACAATAATTATAATAATTATTGAGGATAACTAAACGTGAATATATATATATACATATAGCTGTATATCCGTATAGGATGTATGCATGTACGGGATTCTAATAAACATTTATATATATTTTGATACAAAAAAGAAGAGCAGCAACAGATGAGTTTCATTTTTAATTGCTTGCGTTGTGTGGCCCTTCTCGACTTCCACGTTCCATTAGGGATATATAATTTGGGAAAAAATTCAATTTATGGAAATTCCTTAACAAATTATGGAATCAAAGGGAGCCCTGGCAAGGCGGGCCAGCGGGTGTCTGTGCGGTGCACGGGGGGGAAAAAAAAAGTCAAATCAAAAGCATTGCCATAATGAAGTAATACAAATTTGTTTTTCTTGTCGCTCCTTGTCGCCTAATAAAGACATCCGGCTCCCTTTCCCCTCCCAACCGACCAAGCTATTGATTCCCGTTACTTTGACAACCTATACACTCCGGATGCTGGCACACACACACACACACACACACTAAAGTCAGCACATGCGAGAGCACATATTTGCTTGGCTTCGTTGACGCCAGCGGAATATTGTCATGTCATGTATGTGTTTGTGCTGATGCACAGAGAGAAATTTACCTTAAACTTGACATAAATTAACTTTTCGTTAACCGAGCTAAAGTCAGGGGTGCCCACACAGAGTACCAAAGAGCAGCGAGGCAACAGAAGCTCCTAAAAGGGCTCATAACGAGCTATCTTTTTGGTTTAAATCTTATATTTCTCTGAACTATTCATTAAGTTTTTAAAATTTGTAACTTGGAGATTAGAGAGGAGCATTGAGATAAGCAAAGTTCAGCAAAAAGCATGGCTTATAAAGACACTTGTTTAAGTATAAACTAATAACCAACTCTTTCTTAATTGTTAGAATTGTTTTATAGGTTCTAAATGTATAAATTTTAAATCTTAAGAAATTTCCAAAGCAAGGTTGCTTGCGCAGAGCACCCATCTTGGCCTTGTGCCTCTGCTTAAGGCAGAAAATATCAACTAAAATCCAACATTCCAAGAAATGTTCTTTGAAAGCTTTCCTTAAGCCAAGTTATTAAAATCCTGAGGTGACACTAAGAATGCTCATTTCAAAGAACTAAATAATGACCACATTTCTCAAGAACAATTCCTCTATTAAAACGAATTTTTTACATTTATTGCAAGTTGTTGTTCTCCATGTAGAGGACATATTGTCAAGGTGGCTAGCATTGTTGTTCGTGGCCCTTACGGTTATTGTTATTATTATGTAATGCAGTCATTTAATTGGTAACAAATTGTATTGTTTGGCTTGGCCTGCGAGGAACAACGATGCCAACGGAACGACAGTTCTGGCTTGTTTCGTTTGTACGCTTTTACGACTTTCCTAGGAAACGTAAATAGCAGCATATCCTCCTCCCCACGTGTGTGAGTGTGTGATTTTTGTATAGCTTTAATGCCACCCCCAGGACACAGAACTCACACCTGCTCGCGGCGGGGAAAACAAAGAACTTTTGCTTGTACCTGGCGCATGTGAGTTTGGTTTTTAAACTTTCGCTTGCTGGCGGTGCTTCTGGAAATGCAAAAAGCATAATATGCTTATATGAGCTGTAATTAAAAAGTCAAACCAGCGAAACAACAACGAAACTCGAATGCTTAATAAAATGCCGCACAACTAAATTAGTTAAATTTTTGCGAAAACATTAGCTGTTATGCTTTGTCTGCTCGGTTTTGTTTTGGTTGTTGCGGCGAAACTAGTGCTTAGGTGGTCTATTTTTTTGTGCCAAAAAGTATTTTGGCGTTAAATGCACAGCTGGCCGAGAAAGGCAGACATTTTTAGCTGGTCAACAAGGCGGATGAGTGATATTTGCTGGTACCGCTTAGTAAGACGTATGAGTAATATTTTCTATTATTTATTATTTAGTTAGCTGAAATTTTGGTTTGCTTTAAAAACTTTTCTTTAATTTATTTCTTTTAATTTATCACTTACTGGTGAATTGAATAATTGAATTTATATACTTAAATTCACCATGTCACATGTCTGTAATTACACAATTTGATTGCATAACGAGATTCGGTTTCATTTGCCGGAATTCACTGTCCTGGGAGAGGGGGATGTGGGTGGCAGGATTTTATCACTGACCAAACGAACAGCTGCTGACGACGGAGAGTCCTTTTTCTTTGCCAACGGGCGTTGCCATAACGCTCATTATCGCCAACTCTGTCATCGCTGACAGGCAGGCCGCCTTTGGTCCAAGTTGCGACACTGCTGGCCATAATCACTTTCGGCCTTACCCACTTTGGCCTTTTTGCGTTTTAAGTTACCAAACAAACAACAAAGCGTATAATTAACTTATAATCTTACATGCTGCCAGGACAGATGCCCAGCCCCCGCCGCTCCATCCTCGATGTTTCTTATAATAAATCTCCGGCGGCACAAAAGATGAGAGAGATCCCTATTGAAACTAGCTCACACGCACATACACACGTGCATGGGATTTCCATAGTTTTGTGCGGAGTGGAGGAAATCCATTCGTATGGAATATGCAATTTATGTTGGCTTTTGTCCAAAACAATAGGTGTTGGCCACGCCCCGCTTTGTCTGTCCTGTGAAAGGATTGTACCCCAATCTCTACCATTTCAGGATCTTTGATATTTCTCACATTTTGCCGCAGCGAGAGTGAGGAGTCTCTCACCGTCATTCCATGTTTGTCAAGTTTGAATTACATCAAATGTTTTGCGCTTCCTGGAAGTGAAATCCACACCTTCCCACTCCCGCCACTCCTCCACCGAAGTCGTCGTTGTCGTCGTGTAAACAACCAATCCGGATTCTTCGAGCTGAAGATGCGGCATCAGGCAAATTGAGATTAATCACAAAACAAACCCGGGAGCCAGCCAGGAGGAGAGCTCAAAAGGTGACAAATGCCGGAACACAAACACATACCGGCAGCAGTTACAAATCGATGTGAAATATTTGTGTCGACCATGATTTGTATTTGTGTCCGTCTGCCCGTCCACATGTAGCTACATTTACCATTTACCGGGGGATACATTTAAGTTTCCTGCAATTGAACAGCACAGGGGACCAGGATCAGGACCACGACCAGGACTACGACCATGACGAGGACGAGGTCGAAATCGTTTGAGAGCCGGACACAAATCAATTATGTTGCCACGGGACAAAGGCAAGCGGGAAGCGAGCGTCGAAAAAATAATGGCAATACAAAATAAATACGAGGGCCGAAGCGTAAAAAGGAACAATGGGCAACATTGGCAACCTGCTGCGCTAATGCCGGTCTCAGACAAACAAAACCCCCGGATGCCCACTTTCCCGGATGTCGCTTCAAATACAGCAAGCACTGGCAGAAATTTTGGGTGATATTTAGATACCTCTAATATATATTGAAGTTGCGGAAAAATCTTGAAAGTATTTAGGAAGGAGATGTGTCATTCAATTATTTAGTGTGGAGTTTTCCAAACTCAAAATATTTAATTTCTTTCTGTTTACATACCGAAGAAAAGATCTCGGGAAGTATTGATATATATCCTGGTCTAAAAGGACGGTTTATATATAGTTATTAATATAAGAAAGCTTTTGATTTTTCTGATATTGTTTACTTGTTAACTATAAAAAAAAAGCTTTAGGTTGGAAAGTATTAAAAAAATATAGCCAAAGTTCGAAAGAAATACAATATTATAAATAGAGCTTAAATATAACTCTAAGAAGATTCTTACGCTTAAAGAAAGTAAAATTTTATCTCTTACTGTTTCCTTAAAAAACAATCAAGTTTGCCAAAAAAAATCTAAGAGTTTTGAAATCCCTTAATATAGTGTCTAAAACTATGCAACAAAATGTTTTATGTACCAAATTTAATTTTTTTAATCTTTAATTTTTTTAGAAGGAACATGCTGAATTTGTTTTGTCTATAACTATTATTTTTAACAATTTGTTTATAGATTTCATGTAATTAAATTTAATCTCCATTTCTTTTCTGTTTTCTAAGTAACCTTTTGTAGCATACTTTTAGACACATTTTAAAGAGTTTTCAAACCCCATATTATTTTCTATTTCAATGTTATTCTAATATTTTTTATCAGTGCCAACACTGAGGCACACGTATGGTGACACGCAGGAGGCGAGCTCAAAGGCACCGTCGCGCAGCTGGCTCCGTCAACCAATTGAAAGAGCACTTGGACAGGGGCAGGGGCAGCGGAGTGGAGAGCGGGAACGGATATTCAGGGGCCACTCTATTGGGGGCTTTAGGTAAATTGCTTTTATTGCACACAGTTCGTGTCGGCGTTCGAATTGCACTTAATTTCAATCAGGCGCCCGCTGCTAAGCCACTTCGGCTAATTGTTTGGCTTTCTTCGGTGTATTCCCCTCGCTCTTTGGAATCCTGTGCTGCCGCTGCTGTATGCTTTTCGGGGGGAGTCCTCCTCCTTAGCTGGGATATCTCTCCTCTCGAAACCCGAAACACACGAGTCACGAATCTCGAATCTTGAGTCGAGACGAGAGTGTGGAAGCCGAGGCTAATTTGCAAATGCTGTGCAAGCTGCTAGGTAACCGCCTCGCCCTCCAAAAGCTGAGTAGGACTCCTGCAGCCTGCTCAGCGCGACTTAAGCTGGCTTAAAAATCAACTAGGCGAGGTCGGAGCCTGGCCAGGGATTGCGTGCCATCCTGCAATGCTCCGAAATTAATTGTAGTGGCTGCTGCGCACTTTATAATTTCAGCTTTACCGCGCTCGGTGTATATCATTAGCCCAGGGAACATTTCCTCTAATCCTGCGCTCTAGCTCTGGCTCCTGCTCCTCGTCCGCAAGTCAATATGCTGCTGCGGCTAATGGATGTTGCTTGTTGCGGCGGGAATCCTAAGCCCCCATCGCCGCCATTATGTATATATAGTTGCATACTTGAGGGCGCGTGGCCCCGGCAACGCATCAATAATGCGTATCCGCCCCGTATTCAGATTACGTTCCACTGAAATCCAAAACGCGACAAAAACGCGCGCGCTCTCCCGTCACTCCTTTCAGCATCAAAGGCCAAGACCGAACACGGGCCCCAAGCAATTCCCATATGGCTGGCGAACTGTGACCTCATTTTCCAAATCGAAAACTCAGCCAGCGCAAAGCCCCAAAGGAAGCTCGATCAACTTGGATTTAATAAAGTTACAGAACCCAGGGACCAGGCAGCCAGCAAACCAGCATATGGAGACGGTTTGGGGGGCCAGTCTGGTGTTCTATGTTAGTGTTTTTTCAAGTCCTTTCAGGTTGCCATTCCCACTTTCAGGTTGCCATTGAAGCGGCAACAATAAGTAAATTAAAACTAGAGCTGGCTGCATGCCGCACGGGCTTTGAATACATTTAAAAGGCAAGTAAATTAAAATGAAGCATGGCGGAATGATTTTTACACTTGCCACCCCCCAGAACACGGACCAGTGGCAGGCTGTGGTGGTGGCTGTGGTCCTAGGGTCACAGTCACATCCACTTGTCGTTCACGCATCCGCACGCACAGCTGGCTGGGCAGCAGACTGGCGCCAAAATTGTGGCTGACTTCACAGATTTCCCGCGACGATGACGGCTAAGCTGTTGCTCTGACTCAGTTCAACACTGGGATAAAAAGGGGAGGGAAAATATTGTAAAATATTATAAAAAATCTAAGAGATAGGTGGAACATTGAGCAAAACTTATAGGAAAACTTATTTGAGGCGCAATCAACTTCACCTTGTAGCTTCTAGGTGGCAAAGTCCAGGCAAAAAAGTTAAGAAATGAGAGTTAGTTTACTAAAAATACAAGAGAAACCAAGGTAATCCTTTTTAGACTGATGTCAAAGTCACTGAGCTTTTTGCTCTTGTGAAGAAAGATACATATAATTTGGTTTATTCTTGTTCTTTATTTTTTATTTAGTAAATAGTATGAAATTATTACTCTACCTGCAGCTCTGCAAATGTGAGAGAATGTTATTTGAGTTATAGTTTAAAGTTTTACATATTTTAAAATTTATAAAACTTATAGCATGCAAGTAACTTACCATTCTTATAGTTACGTATCCTAATTCATACTTTGGATATTGAGAAATATAAGATGAAATATACATAAAAACATTTTTGTTTTCATTTTGATTCTGCTTTAACAATTTTGTTTCGTTATTAAAGATAATGTTGTAATATATTTACTTTAGCTTTTCCTAGTTTTCCTTGAATTTAATATGAAGATATTTAATAAAGTTTTTCAAGTGCAGTTTCAGGAAAGAGGCGACAGGATTAGGGGTAAAGAGTATCAACTGGAACCCGGCTGGCTGGACGTTCGGGCTCGTTAAAGCCGCCAGAATGCCGCAGGCCCAGCTTCAGCTCCTGCTCCTGCTCCTGCTCCTACTCTTGCTCCTGCTCTCACTCCTAACCCTGCTTTAGTTCACCTCCATCTCGACATCTCCATCACGGGATGTGACCCACTGTGCGGCGCGTAGCGATGTCTGCATGTGTGGGTGACACGTCCCTGTCCTCTGTGCTGACACGCCGTCATCCTCATCGGCGCCAGCTCATCAACTAGTCCTGGCTGCCGAGACCCCTCCTTCTGGCCTCCCGAAAACCCAGCGACCTTCCTCCCTGCCATGGCAACGCGCTGATCCTTGGGGAGTTAGCCGCGGGAGGTGGCTGAGGGTCCTGCCAAGTGTCGTTCGGGGGTTGCTGTTTTGTTTTTACTTGTCGCCGCATTAAAAAATAGAGAGAAAGCCAACAGCAACTCGCTCCATATGGAAGCTTTGGCGCGACACAGCGCCAGGCCAAGCCAGGACCCAAGCCAGGACCCTTGTCACAGGGGGGAGGGGATGCGGGGGATACCGAAGGATGCGATGTACACGACAGACGCTGCTTGTGCCACCGCCCGCTGCTCCAGAGCTCCGCTCGTTTTCATAATCGGGCGGTAATTGTACACCAATTTGACTTATGAATATAAATTAACTGTGAAACGTGCGACAAAGAGACATGTGCGCCTGCATGTCGGGGGTTGAATGAATAAAACCGACTGAATGGGAATATATACACACAGTACATATAGTGCTATTTGGACGAGTCAGAGAGTGCGCTGTGTAGATCATTATACAATATTGTGGACAATTGAGATTATTGCCCTTTGACAGCGGGAAGTATTAAAAGGACGAAATCCCTTGCATGGACGAAGATAAAAAACTTCATTGAAAGCGGGATGAATGAGTGACTGAAGGAGGCAAAGAGGAATTATGTCAGCCAAAGCGGCTGGGAAATAGGATTGCCAATTATGAGTACATGTCCTTTGACATGAGACATAGATGTTAAGCAGGTATTAAGAGGGGAGTTTAATGCTATAAAGGTATACATTTCGATTCACTTAAATATAGTTTTTTTGGAAATTAGTTAAAATTTTAATTAAAATATAATATAATATTTATTAGACATAAAAATGTTGGCGGAAAAATACCTCTTGTTTTAAAATCATTAAATATGATGTCTAAAATTATGCTACAAGATGTTCAAACTCACATAAAGGAAACCTAAAATATTTTTTTGAATATTTTTTGGATGTATTTGAAGTGATTTAAGATCCTTGATGTCAGGAGTGTCTCAGAAATCTTTAATGTATTTTAATTTCTTAAACATGTGCCTAAAAATTAGCTTGGACAAACCAAACTCTTTCTAAATCAAATTTTTATTTTTTTACCACTTTGTAGCATACTTTCTGGCACCTTTGAAAGTGATTTCAAACCCCTGTAAGCTGTAACAATAACACTGAAACCTGTTTAAAACCCACAGTTATGACTCGTCTACTAATCAATCTCCATTTATGTCCAACATTAAAAATTCTTCTTTGGCATTCAGCTTAGTAATTTGAACGTTTACCTCCCAATTTCTCCCCTTTTTTTTTGGACAAAACTGCATTACGTATACGCCACCAGTCGAAAAAAAAGCCTCAGAATGTGATTACAGTCGTTCGGTTGTGCCGTTCGAGTACGGGAAATGCTCCTATCTGTGCGGGATAACACATCTAATTGCCTCAAATTGTCACACTGTCCAAGCCAGCCAGCAGGTAGAGCAGACTCCCAGCCCGGCTTTATCCTTCCTTGCTTCCTTGCTCGGTTTTGGCCAAAAACGACAAAAGGAAAACCAGAAAAGTGGACGACACACCGAGAGATTTGCATTTGTAACTCGATTTGCGGCGGCAGCTCTCATCGCCACTCTCACTCGCCAGGATCCTGTGGCATTTGCATGGCATGACAGCATCAGGGCGGGAGACCCAGGACGAAAGCAGCTTGGCCACAGGCCACAGAGACATATGTCTCTGAGATGGGGGCTCTGGCTCTGTCAGCTTCGAATAAATCAAGAAAGCCAATTTATATTTGGTATATGGCCCATTAAATGAAATCTTACGAAGTTCGGATGACAATTACATGAATAATTACATGAAAGGGTAGACGCGCCTTAGATTTCCCCCGCCCAAGCGCCCAACCGCCCACACAAGGACACAGGGACACATGGTGTGACAATGGGTTGGTGGTGGCAGCACCAAGTGGCAGTCTGAGCCCGAGTCTGGCTTTCTTTATTATTTATGTCGCGCACACGCATATCGCAGCCACCGAGCCAGGATATACAATTGCACTTAAAGCCTGCTCCATATGTGGCGGCGCACAGAGCACACAAGCGCCTTTGCTCCGGACACGAGCTGTAACTCAATCCGGGAGGGGATGGAGCGGCAGAAGGAAGGCATCAGGCAGCAGGCAGCAGGCAGCAGGCGGCAAGCGGCAGGCGGAGTTAGGAGGCAGGAACAGGAAACTGCTAGCTTGTCAGCATTGCGTATACGCCCGCTCTGCCAGCTCCAGCTCCAGCTTCAGGTTCAGGCTCAGAGCCTTAGATCCCAACCACACAGCCGCAGGAGCTGCTCCCAGCCCACTCGGTGTTCCGGTGTTCCGGTGTCCTTCTATCCCAGCAGCAGCAGCAGCAGTAGCAGCAGCATTTCAAGTGCGTTTCATTTACAATTTCCTTCCTCGCTTTATGCCTCCGCTGTGCCCCAGACAATGGCACACAAAGTGCAAGAGCGGAGTGTTCCCTTTTGGCCCAAAAGCCATTGTTATATGCTTATTCAGTGTGTGTGAGAGTGTGCGTGTGCCCTCCGTTGCTATTTGCCATTTTCCCCAATGCTCTTTGCGCTGGCCTTTTGCCTTTTTAGCCAACATTTTTTCTACTCTGGCTGGTTGCCAACGGTGGTGGAGCGGTGGGACGGCGTCAACCGTTAAAATCGTTTGGCTGCAATCGCAATCGAATCACGGCGGCCGTAAAAAGATGCAAATGGAAGCTAACGAAACCAAATGCACCCACCTAGACGGGAGTCACCTCACAGGCATTCGCATCACAGGACTCGCATCACGGGACTCGCATCACAGGATTCGCATCCGCCTTATGGTGCTGCTCTGGCTTTGGTTCCATCTGCATATCGAATACGCCCAGAGAAAGGACTAGGAGAAAGGACTGTCAGAGATTTAGTTTTATTTTATCTTAAAAAGATTTTAATTTAATTTTAAAAACTTATTTATTATCTTAATAGATTCTAAAGAATGTTATTTAATTCATATACATTTTTATTTCAATTTTAAATCTCCAAGAATCAGTATCAAAGTCCCATTTGTTTTTATTTTATTGTATTGCTTTATGTTTATTCCTCCTAATTTTCTCCCAGTGCATGCATAACAGAGCAGCCGGAGAAGTGAACGCCAAAGAGGAGCAGCTGTTGCCAGATGGGCGTGTAAATGTGTTTAACGCCAGACATGGGGCTGTGCTGCCGCGGGAGTTCCCCTTGCTGCTCCTGCGAGGAGGCATCGCGTCATAAACAACAGGGGGAGGGTTCAGGAAAAGTGGGCTGAGTTGGGTGGCAGGAAAGTCGGCGGCGGCGTCAACACAAAAGTAGGCCAAACACTCACAGAGACGCACACATGCAGCAGCAGCAACAGCAACAGCAACAGCAACAGCAGCAACAGCAACAGCAACAGCAGCAGCTGCTGCTCTAGTCTCTGGCTTGTTGTTGTCTGTGCTTTGTCCGTCGCCTCAACAAGTTTATTTAATTTTTCCTGCGGCTCCGGCCAAGGATTTGATTTATGATTGTGTTGAAGATTACCGAAAAGTCTTTTGGCTGTTGCAACGTCGTTGAGTCCTTGGAGAGAAGAAAGGAATAAGCCAGAAGACTTGCTGAGATGAGGAGTCTCGGTCTCTTCCCTCAAAGGAAGGTAGGTCTTGAATGCAGTCAGAACATATCAGGTAATAAATATTTTTAGGCCTTGTATTTAATATTTAATAATGGATAGAAAGTTGTATAAAACTCTTATTAAATAATTTTATACTCATACTTATCCTTGCAATAAGTTAAGTTTTAATAAAATAAAACAAGAGCTAACAGTAGGTAAATATTTCTGCCAGTGTCGCGACTCCTGAGTGTCATCAAAAGACCTCAATAAATAGGAAAAAGAGCCACAAAAAAGTATAGAAAAAATGAAAGGACTGCCAACAGGTGTAAAGATAATAAGATAACCTGAGCTAGATGTTCAATATTCCCCAGAGTGGGAGCAGGAAAATGGGATAACAAGGTGTGACGAGAAAACGAGACAAGATTTAAGGCAGTTCATGTTTGTTTTAACCGAAAAAAATCTTAAAAAATTGCTATTAAAAAAGTAATCTATTTAAGGGAATAAAGGATCGCTAAAGGTTAATTGATCGAAGGTAATTATGCTTTCAGAACTTTTTCCTAACGCTCCTGCTCCTGCTGCTGCTTCTCCTGCAACTTTCCACTCCTGCAACGGGCTAATTGCTTTTGCCGCAATTTCTTTTGCCACTCTATTTCACAGATCTGCAGCTTGTAGCAAACACTCCACTAACCACCAACCAACTCATCCTGCTGCTGACTTCGTGCTCCTTGTTGCAAGCTCCCCACTTCGTGCCCCATGTCTCCAGTTCCAGCCACAAGTTGTGGCAAATTAAAGTCGCTTAGCAAACTTCGATAACTTTGGCAGCAACAAGTTCCGCAAGGACTCCACTCCGGCAAAACTAAACTCATTCCCGGTCTGGGTGAGTGGAGTGAGCTGCTATATGTCCCTGCTCTTGGTTCCTGGTCCTCCTGGAAAGTTATGCAGACTCGCCTCTAAAGCAGGCACAAACAATTGACTTTTGAGCATCGCATCGACTCTGTCGTCGCCGCCGCCGCCTCAGTCTCAGTCTCAGCCTCAGTTTCTGTCCTGTCTCCGTCTTCTTTCTTCTTGTTTTTTTGTATGCCATCGTTGAGGTCCTTGTAGTCGAGGTCCTTGGCTAAGTAAAAGGCAGGGAGACCAACATATGAGACATACTTGTTACTTCCTATACCTCAAAGTCTCGCCTCCACTCCTTGCACTTGCCGCACAACATACTCGCATGGTTTTGGAGGCAGGAGACGCAGACATGGGGCAGGTATCAACTTTAAATGCCAGCTCCGCCCGCGTAGTCCTTGGATTTTTCTTGTTTTTATATACACTCTTACATATATTGGTACAGCAGCTCCTTTAAAATAAAGCAAAGCGGGAAAAACAACAAGTATGGCTTAAGGACTTTGGATAACGAAGCCAGGAATACACTTACGGATCAATGGCGCCTTTTGTGAGAGTACATGAGATTTGTTGAATTTGAATGGGAAACTATTTTTTAACTAAATTTTTAAGAAAAATTTGAGGTAAATGTTGTTAAAAATTTCAATTGCAGCTGAATGAGTTTTATGGATATAAAAATATAGATCAATTTTGATTTAGAGAGCTCGTATATCTGGGACTTTTTAAGAGGATAAGATACATTAAAGCCAGGGATTGCTAATTCACGGAACCACCATTAAAATCCAAATTAATTATTGATAAAATATTGAACAATAATATAATTTTTTTTTTACCAATTTAAAACAATTTAAAAATTAATTAATGATAAAATATTCCGAAAATAACAAACATTATATTTACCAATTTTTAAAAAATGTAAAATTTCCAAAAACGTCTAATTTTTGTATTTTAAAAAAGTATAAATTTAGTATGCTGATTTATTACACTCAAACTTTCCAAACTAAAATCAATGCTTTTTTTGACATAGTTATGATTTTTTTAAGCTTTAATTTTTTCCAAAAGGCTATATTAAAATATCGATAATTATTTATTTATAGAATGCGAAAGTTGTTGACCTTCCTGGAGGCATTATATGCTAAAATGTGAGTTATCACAAAGAGTATTCAGCTTCTCATCTTCTTTTAATATTATTTTGTTTATATTATTTGTATTGATATATATTTATAATGTTTTTTAAAGCTGTAAAAGCACATAAATAAGTGCTCTGCGGATATATTTAGCTTAATTTCAATCGCAGTAATAATATTTATTAGAAAAATAAAGACGAACTCCCACTCCAAGCTGAAATACCTTCCGGCTAGGGTATAATTAAGCATAATAATAAGTAGACGAGCGGCGACCAAAGCTTCTAACAGCTCCGAACACAGGCACAACCATAGCCACATCCAAAGCCAAAGCCAAAGCCAAGCTCCTGCTCCTGGCTCCAGCTTCAGTTGCCATCAGATTCTCGGCTCCTCCAGCGCTTCGCCTTGGCAGAGAGTCAGAAGCTATGCGGGTAGAGGAG
>VNJS01012592.1:0-12142 GCA_008042575.1 Drosophila watanabei | reverse complement strand
AGAACACAACGGTTCCGGCGGTGGCATCAAATCAGGTAACTTTATTTGACCATTAGCACAACACAATCCAGGTGTTTCGGTTTTAAACTTCAATGCTTTACAATGCTTGCATACTTGATCCATTGCACCGATCAATACAGTTTTATGTGAAGCGTAATCAAGAGTAGAATCATAACCAAATGCTGCTCCTTCAAGCACAATATACCGAACCGGATTTTGTTGCATTCGAATAGCTGCACGACGACGATTAGTAGCAGCAGCAACAGCAGAATTGGTAGCCGCACGCTGCCCATCACTTTGAGAAGCTCTTAATGAAGCAACGATTCTCGCTCTTCGAGTATGACGTCCCAAATTACTACGTGGCATGGTACGTTAAAATAAGTTCAAATTAAATCACACCAATTTCCAAAAACAACTGGACCGGCACGAAAGATCAGCTAGACTGACGCAATACGCGAGGCACATGTAATTATTTGTATGTGTGTATGCGTGTATACGGGCGAAGTAGTGTTCGCTTAAACGTTTATAACTTACGAACCAAAGCACATACAGGCATCGTTTATACATACAAACCACCGCATTGATACCACCTTTCAAACAAAAAAAAAAAAAAAATTTTGAAATCGGTCGACGCACTAAGCCTAAAATTGACTACAAACACTTTTGGCGTTCAATTTTTATATATAAGATATATATATATAAATATAAATATATATATATATAAATCATCTTAACCAAAGCCAACAAATACCAGCGGAAGAAAGCCAAATCGTCATCGTCATCGGAAATCCAGGTAAGCGAGCATTACATAGAAAAAATGATGCCAGACAAAACTTCAGAGTTGCTAAAGGCGCAGTCCGGGATCATTTTGGAAATTAGGCAGGTAGAGGCAAAAATGGGATTATCAAAACAGGATATAATAAGGTTAGAAGAACTTCAGAAACTATTTATAACAAATCATACGTTTCTTTTGAAGATCGGCGTTGTCGATCATGAATATTTTATCACTAAACAGTACGACGTAATAATGATGGTCCTGGCTCAAATCAAATTAAGATTTGAAAAAGAGTCTTCAAATGATAAGCCAGAAGTACAGATTGTACCCACAGCCAAAGTTTCCAAGTCCAAAAACGAGGAAAAAAATATAAAGTTGCCAGGGACTTCGAACGCTTCCAGAATAAAGCAGACATTCTAAAGTCAGGTAGGCAGATTAAAAGAATATTTAGATGAGACGACGACTCTCATAAACAGCAGTCAAGATTTGCTGAGAATAAGGAAGAACAAAATTGAGTTTTTGTTTAGGAAGGTGCAGAACTTAATAGAACAGGTTAATACTTATTTCGAAAGTTCGGTATTCGAGGACGAGATTAGCGATATCGAGTTGGATACGCAAAACATTTTAACTGCGATAAACAATCGACTCAGCAGAGTTAATATGCAGGCAGTGTGTCGATGGTGGTAAAGGCAGAGGAATTACCAACCCTGCCTAAAATTCAGATTCCCACAATTTTTTCCAAAGAATGGGATCTGTTTTATGAGCTGTTTACAGAGCTCATCCACACAAGGGAGGATTTAAGTCCCTCTATAAAGTTTAATTATTTGAAGTCGGCATTAAAAGGAGAAGCCAGGAATGTGGTCACTCACTTATTACTAGGCGCTGGTGAAAATTACGAAGCCACTTGGGAGTTTTTGACCAAGCGGTATGAGAATAAAAGAAAAATATTCTCAGAGCACATGAATAGGCTTATGGAGATGCCAAATTTAAATTTGGATTCAGATAAGCAGAATAAAAAGTTTATTGACACTATTATTGAGTTAATATACATTATAAAATTAAAGGCAAACTTATCCGAAGAAGTCGATGCCGTTTTTGCGCACATAATTCTAAGAAAATTTAATAAAGAACATGTAAATTTTTATGAAAGTCATGTCAAAAAGACAAAAGACATTCAAGCACTTTCTGATGTGATGGAATTTTTAGAACAAAGACTAAATTCCATATCATCATTTTCACAGGGAGATAAACCTGTAAAAAAAAGTTGTAAGTACAATGCCCAATAATTATAGCTAAAATTGTGCGTGTTGTGTGCGAAACCAGCAGAAAGAACTGACTGGGCGAAAAAAATCTTATTTGCACAAGATGTCTGAGGCATCAAAATTTTAAAAGATGCACAAGTGAGCAGCTGTGTGTCACTTGTTACAAACTTCACCATACGTTACTGCATTTTAAGATTCCAGAAAAAGTGAAAACGTGTAGAACAACGGAGCAAGCGTTGTTGGCTACAGCCCTGATTGAAGTAAAATCAGGCAATGGTGGCTTCAAAAAATTAAGAGCTTTGATAGACAGTCGGTCTCAAAGCACTATAATTTCAGAGGAGGCTTCACAAATTCTCAAATTACCGAGAATTAAAAAGTATACAGAAATTAGTGGAGTTTCCACAAGTAAAACATGCATTTTAAGGTATACAGTAAATTTACAAATCAAAACACAAAAAAAATATAAAAATAATTTGACGGTAGATGCGATCATTCTACCAAAATTAATGAAGCACTACCAGGTCAAACGGTTAAGATTGACACAGCAAAGAGGGATAAATACCGGCTTGCTGATCCCGAATTCAACAAGCCAGGCAGGGTGGACCTAATAATAGAAGCAGATCTATATGCACACATCTTTAAAAATGAATAAGGAAAATAGACGGACTCCTAGGTCAAAATACTGCATTTGGATGGATGGTGTCGGGCTGCACAAAATCGAAAGACGATAACACGATAGTTGCAACCATGATTGAGTGCCAAGATATGGAAAGATTTTGGGAATTAGAAGAAGAGAGTAAAGATGACTTAGAATTTCAGATATGCGAAGAAAATTTCATGAAAACAACTAAAAAGATTCGTCAGGTCGATATGTGGTCTCAATTCCTTTTAAAGAGGATAAAGTTTTGGGGGATTCAATAAACCAAGCGATGGCACGGCTTTTAAATTTAAAGAAAAAATTAAATGTAGTTTCCGCGGACATTGAAAAAATGTACCGACAAATTAATATTGCGGAAAAAGATCAAGAGTATTTGCATATACTTTGGAGAAATTCCCCCAAAAACAAGATACAAGATTTTAAACTAACCACAATTACATATGGTACGGCATCAGCTCCGTATTTAGCAACCAGGGTGTTAGCTGAGATAGGAAATCGATGTCAGGATCAATTAATTAAAGAGGTTATAATAAACGATTTTTATATGGAAGATTTAATGACTGGGTCAGACAGCATTGAAGAGTCCAAGAAAATAGTATGCATGATTTTAATGGAGTTGGAGAAAGTAGGAATGAATTTAAGAAAATTGATCTCCAACAAGAAAGAAATTATTGAGACAGTTGAAAGTGCAGGTGAAAATAAAGTACTAAGCAAAGAGGAAACGGAATCAATTAAACCGTTGGGTCTTCAATGGGAACCTTTAAAAGATGAATTTAAATTTGCAGTTAAATTGAAAAACAAAGAGAAAATAAATAAAAGGCTTGTGTTATCAAACCTAGCCAAAATATATGATCCATTGGGGTGGTTGTCTCCAGTGACTATAGTGGGAAAATTATTTATGCAAAGGCTTTGGCTAGAAGAGAACGATTGGGATAAGGAACCATCTACTAATGATTTAGCTGAGTGGAAGCTGTACGAGAAAAATTTTAAATCATTAGAAGACATTAGGGTTCCCAGATGGTTAAAAACACGAACTAATATTACGATTTAGCTAAACGGGTTCGCTGATGCTTCTGAAAAAGCGTATGCAACAGTCGTATATGTAAAGGTAGGAGAATCAGTTACATTAGTGGCAAGTAAAAGTAAAGTGAATCCTAAGAAGAATAGAAATACCATCCCTAAGTTAGAACTTTGCGCAGCCCATCTTTTGAGCCTGTTGATAAAAAGAACGAACGAAGTAATTCCTGGCATAACAACTAGTTTTGCATGGAGTGATTCAACCATTACATTAGCCTGGATACGAAATAAGAACTGCAATGATAAATTTATTAGACGTAGAACTGACGAAATTTTAAAATTATAGAATTCAGCATGGAATCATGTAAGATCTGAGGATAACCCAGCAGACATTGCCGCCAGAGGCATCTGCGCTACAAAATTAAAAGATTGTTCGCTATGGTGGAATGGGCCCAAATGGCTCTCAACACCGGAGGACAATTGGCCCAATTTACAAATAGATAAAGAAGTAACAGTAAATACAGTGAAAGTAAAATCCGAAGACACCATTTCTAAGTTGCTGGATAGATATTCAAGTTTTCAAAAGTTGGAACGGGACGTAGCTTGGGTGTTACGGTTTATCGCTATGAAAGTTAAGAAGACTTCAAACTCACATTTGCTGACAGCTAATGAATTAAAATTGGCTCGAATAATAATAATTAAAAAACAGCAGGAACAGCAGTTTATGGCCGAAATATTATGCTTAAGGGCCGACAAGGAAATAGAGCAGAATAGTAAGATTCTAGGGCTGAATCCATTTTTAGACCAAGATGGTATACTTAGGGTCGGTGGCAGACTACAAAACAGCAATTTGCGATTTGTTGTCAAGCACCCGATCATATTAGATAAGTGCGACGTTACAAGATTAATAATTGAAAAGGCGCATAAGGAGATTTTGCATGGTGGCATTAATTTGATGAGAAACCAAATCCAAAGGAAGTATTAAAATTTAGGTAAAGGGATTCTCTAAAGAAAATGTTGAGAAAGTGCGTCACCTGTGCACGATATCGGCAATGCACAGGCAAACAGATAATGGGTAATCTGCCGAAGTGTAGGGTAAATGTAGAATACCCTTTTCTAAATACAGGTATACCATACCACCTAAAATGCTCAAAAAATCGGGGTCAGAAAACTTTTAAAGGCTATATCTCAGTGTTTGTATGTATGGCTACGAAGGCAATTCATTTAGAAGTTGTCAGTGATTTAACTTCTGATGCATTCCTAGCAGCATTACAAAGATTTATAGCGAGAAGAGGAAAATGTGGGAAAATATATTCGGATAACGGTACTAATTTTGTAGGAGCTGCACGGAAGTTAGATGAAGAATTATTAAAAGCTATACAATATAACTCCAAAGTAGCTGCAGAAAAGGAAACTGAAAAAATTCTGTGGCATTTTATCCCGCCGGCAGGACCTCACTTTGGAGGTATTTGGGAAGCAGGGGTTAAGCCCGTCAAATATCATTTAAAAAGAGTAATTGGGGATAGTATATTGACATACGAAGAAATGTCAACCCTTTTATGCTAAATTGAAGCAGTACTTATTTCTAGGCCACTATATATAACGGGAGAGAAGACGTGGATGATAACGAAGTGCTAACGCCCGGGCATTTCTTAATAGGTCGACCAACGTTGGATATAGTGGAGGCAGTTGAAGAAAATGAAAAAATTGCGAGCCTAGATAGGTGTGGGTTAATTCGAAAAATGAAAAGAGATTTTTGGGTCAAATGGAAAGAGGATTATTTATATACATTGCAGCAAAGATATAAATGGAAAAAAAGTAGTCAAAATATAGAAAAGGGGCAAATAGTGCTTTTAAAAGATGAAAACTGTCGCCAATGGCAAAAGTTGAAGAAGTTCATAAAGGCAGGGACGATAAAGTTAGGGTTGTCAAACTAAAAACCTCAGAAGCATCATTGACGAGGCCGATTACCAAGATTTGTCCTTTGATTGGTGTACAAGAAGCTGAGGATGCAACCACAACGACCGTAACCCATAAAAAAAAGTTTCCCCTAGGTTATCTAAACTAGGTAGCATAGTGATATTGACCTTGATTGCTTTTGTTTGTCAGGTATCTAGTGCTTCAGCTATAAAACCCAAAAAGAATGTGTTTGATGTACAAAAAATAAATAGTACTGCAGCAATATTTTTAGAGCCACTAGGAGATGTGGAAATTGTAAGTACATCTTGGAATTTAGTGATTTATTATAACATGGATGCATATTTCAAGATGATTTCAAAAGGAAAAGCTTTGATAAAGGAAATGAGAAAAGTTTGTGACAAACTTCATAGCTTTGAAGACCAATGCCATTTAGTTTTGAATAATATGCAAAATCAGTTATTAGAACTAGAAGAGAATAATAAATTATTCATGATCCAATCAAGATCCAGCTCCTTTCGAGTTTATGGGTTCATTGTATCATATTTTATTTGGTATAATGGATGAAGATGACAGGGAACAATTTGAAGAAAATATGAAGAACTTATTAGACAATCAGAGGAACATAGATAAATTAATTCAAAAGCAAACTTCGGTTGTTGATTCAACTACTAACTTATTAAAAAGAACAACCGAGGACGTTAACGCCAATTTTAGGAGCATGCAAGTAAGAATTGAGAACATGACAAAAGTTCTTAAGGAGAATTACTATGTGTACAAAGAATCGATAAAATTCTTTATGGTAACCAAACAGCTTCAATCATTGATTGAAGAAGGTGAGAAAGTCCATTCAGGGATTATAAACCTTTTGATTGATATTAATTACGGAAGGCTGAATACAAACATCCCTAGGCCAAATCAGCTTAAAAGTGAGATTGCTAAAATTCAGGAAAATCTGTCTGAAAATCTAGCAATTCCAGGGAAGAGGTCAGGAACGGAGCTGAAGGAGGTGTATACTTTATTGACAGCGAGGGGATTATTAATAGAGAATCATCAGTGCAAAGGTGCCTTTGTTTAGTAGGCATCCGTCTAAATTGTTCAGGTTAATTCCGTTGCCCATTAGGAATATAGAACAAATGATAATGGTACACATAACTTCCGAATATTTGATTTATAATTTTGAAATCGATTCGTATCATTTAATGAGTGAAGCAACCTTAAATCAATGTCAAAAATGGCAGCAAGGTAAAAGGATATGCAAGGGAAGTTGGCCCTGGAACTCCGCGAATGATAACGCATGTGAGGTTCAATCGTTAAAACCAAATAGAGCTTCGAATTGTGTATTTAAAGCAATAGTTGGTTCCACAAGTTACTAGGTAGAATTGGAAAAGAAAAGTAGTTGGCTGTTTAAGGTTCCGCTTGATACCAAAATAAGGGTGCAATGTACTGGCTCTCAAATGGAGTTGTGGGATCTGCCTGAGCAAGGGAATGACAAAATTTTAATAGCACATCAAAATATTCAATCGGAAAGTGAACAGATTCTGTCAACACCATACATAGGGGATGCAAGTGAAGTTCCTAAAATTATGTGAGATTCGTTAAAATTAACCCCCTTAAACCATACAATTGAAATTGATAAATTAAAGAAAGAAATTAAAGAGCTTAAAGAAAACCATCCACAATTGAAGGATTTGCATTTCCATCATATTTCCGGACATGCTGGCCTTATATTTTCATTGATAGTTATGGCAGTTTTGATAATATACTTTGTAAAAAAATGTTTGATTAGGCAAAGATTAGAAGCCATAACTTTTGCCGGCCCGTTGCCAGGAATTTAATGTCAAATAATTAAGTAAAAATATATATAAATATGTTAAAGATTATAAAATTTACAGTCCACTAAATCGTTGTTTGCACAAATGTCGAAAATACAATATATTATTAACTAAACGTCAAGCTTGCCGGGCCTTTGGCAGAATGTTCAGAAAGAACACACAAATATAAATATATATAAGAGATAAGAGCTTGTCTAGATTTAAGCAATAAAACAACACCATATTGTTGCGTCTGGGATGCAGATTTCCTGCACTCTAGCAAATGTGTGCATACCTAACTCAGCTAGGTACCTAGGACGCTTGGTGCGTTATATGACCTCCTGCGAGTGGTCACCACATGGTAAAGATAAAGACCATAAAAGGTTTCCCGCGGTCGAAGATATACCGATCCGTGGGTATAGAGATAAGGACTTTCCATTCTCATGTTAGCCACCTAAGCTAGAATTTTAAGAAATAAATTCAGTTTGAAATATCAACTCAACAACGTCAGACGCTTGTTTCATTTTGTTTCATATTGTTTCATTTACAGCCTCTCTAGACATGGCGTGAGACGGGTGAGTGGTGTGTGCGAAACCGCAAAGAGTGACATACCAGGGAGTTCGGCCAACATGGACAAGTGCGAATCAAATCTCGGCGGGACTCGATGCGGTATCGCCAGAATGTAACCCTAACCTCAAACTTTGCATCATAATTCGTAACAAAACTAACCTCGCGAATAAAATATGAAAACTTATACAAGAAACATAGAAATACACTGGGAAAATTTGTGAAGAAATAAAATTTATATATTGATATACAGATACTGGGAAAATTCGAGAAATATAAATTTAAAAAGAAAAGAAAAGAGAAAATAAAAATGCACTGAGAAAAAAAAAGAATAATAAAAAGTCAAAAAATATAGAAAAATGAAGTTTGATTAACTTTTATTTACCGCCCGACTAAAATACCGAACCCACCCATATTACGATGAACAAATATTTTTACATCCAGAAAACTTGTACGGGGCCAGGCTCAGCCGGCCGCATACCTTGGGCCGACAGCGAGTGCTGACGACGGAACTTGCCATCCAGGATGACGACCTTCACGGCGAGTGCCGGTTGGGATTCCACCTGGCAGATGCATAGTTCCTAACGGGTAGAAAATGTCCCTATTGATCCTTCTTGGTCTCCTCACGGCAAGTGCCATGAGCCAGACCCAATACGCGCTACCGCAGATCTCCCTTCGCTATTTTGCTGATATCAAAAATAGAGTTTTCCTGCTTGGTAACCCGGTGGCTGACAACCTCCATCTCACGTCAGCCCACCGTTTATCGAAGACCCATTGTCCTATCTTTATAAATTTTCTGTAAAGAGATCCTGGCGTGACTGAGCTTCACCCCAGCCTAAGAACTACTTCACAATTTTTTGTCAAACCTTTCTTTATTTATAGTGCCGCAGCTGAAATATTATTTACTGTTTGCGCTCTTACTTCAACGAAATCAAGCTCATGGCTAGTCTTACATGGTGAAAGCAATCCCACAGGACGAGCAACTTTTCCTATAATTAATACTAGCGGACGTGCGTTCAACACTCGACTAACTGTACAACTAAGGGCCAACTGCACCTCCCCTAATGCATATGCAAGATTGACTGCTAGTCTCAACTGCGGCCATTAAGTCTTTTGAAGTGCACATAACGCTTTTGACTTGCCGACAATAGTTCGGCTAGCACTAGTCGCAGTTAAATGCAATATTATTTTCTGCCGTGAACAAAATTCCGTAAACCTAGTGCTTGCGAAACACCGACCCTGATCTGCTATTATGCGTACGGGCAATCCAAACAATGATATAGCAGATTTTACCGCACTTTCAGCATCAACCTTTAACGTGTGAGTAAGATACACGAATTTTGTAAAGGCGTCCATCTGTACAATCCATAATCTTTTTAATCAGACTTCCCACCCAGTGATGCCAATGTGAATATCTATGTATAATATGTATTGCATAAAGGCTAGATTGAACTTTCCCGGAAGAAGACTTTGACATCTTACAAGTGTTACAACTGTTAAAAAATTTTCTAATATTCTTTTATCATCCTAAATGTATGATGCAACTCAATTGCTTTCTGCGGACTGAAAATAACTAAGACTGGATTTTGTGTAAGTATAGAAATAACTTTTTGTCTTATTCGTTAATATTCTGGTCCCCAGATAAACTCACTTTTTTCCAAAGTTAAAATGTATAAAGAAATTGTCGAAAATACGACGTAAGACCAATACACTGTCGTATAGCAGGAACCGATTTAGGTAAAGCAAATAAAACATTCACCTTTATCGAATTTGGACGAATTTTACCTGCGTTCCATTCATACCCCAAATATTGAACTTTTGTATTCAGAAAAGAACATTTCTTACCGTTGAAATGAAATCCAGCGTGATATCCATGTCCAAGCTGTGAAGTAGTTCTAAGGCTGGGTTGAAGCTTGGTTCAGCCAGGATCTCTACAGAAAATTTATAAAGATAGGACAATATTTCTTTGATGATCGGTGGGTTGACGTGAGGTGGAGGGTGTCAGCCACCGGGTTACCAAGCAGAAAAACTGTTTTATTTTGGCATTGGATATTTTGGCATTCGATATTTTGGATTTTTTTGTGTTTATTTTTCTTTAGTCAATATTCTTCAGTGTAACTTTTCTCAGTGCAAATGAAATTCGATTATTTCTCTGGTTTCATACAAATATCACAGATACATGTTTCATTGGTTAAGGTTTGAGTTTTGTGCAACATTCTAATTTTATCTGGCAAAGTTTGAGGTTAGTTCTACTGTATGGCGACACCGTATCGATGCCCAGCCGAGATTTTATATGTGCTTGGCCATTTTGGTCGAATCTACTCGCTGGCCACTCGTTGCGGTTCCACTTGCGACACTCACCCGTCTCACTCCGCACACACACACGGGCACACGCCTGTCTGCTGGACGGTTGGTGTGAAGTCGTGGTGAGCGGACGCCCGCGTCGGATGCTCCGGCGACAACTCGTGCTGTGGCAGTTCCCCTAGGGTGATAAGTGGTAGCAGTGATAAGGATGCAGAATAAGTGCAGCACACGGACTTACCCGTCGAGGCACGGCTGCTGCGTCCCGCGGAGGGCACTTCTGCGCCCCATCGAACTGGTGAGAGGGACGAGGGCTAGGGGTAAGAGGGGTTTCTTTCCACCCGAAACTTTCTCTTTGTATCTCTTCCGGCTTTTCACTCTCTCTTCGTGGGCCAAATGTGGATGCCCCCACTAATTATGCCGGTCACGCCAGCTGATCGTTCGATCAGCTGATGTGCAGTGTAGAGCAGCGAGCGCAATGCAGCTGTGTGGCAGCGCTGCAGCGCCGCTGCACTCTACATGCGCACACTAGCGCCACCTACGGGGTAAAAACCCAGATGCGTGACAGAAGCTGATTGGTGTATCACTCAATCAACGATCGCTGCGCAAGTCGTAGCATACATTACCGGGCTGCTGCTCGATGTCCTTGGCAAGGAGACGGAATTCGGCCAGGTCCCGTCGAGATTCGGGTATGCACGAGTGGCCTAACGGTGGAAAAGGTCATGGATCGGACCGATTGCCATCCCCGCCGCCCTGGCGGTACACCCAAAAGGGGGCTCTGGCGACCGAGGCGGGGCGGTATAACCCCCAACATAAGGAAGTCGGAGGGAAATATTCGGCCTTCGAGGGAGGCCCCGTGTCATCCCGATTCGGCCGAGGCGATCGACAAGGACCTGGTTCACCCAGTCGGCTGGGAAACAACGGCCAATTTCACGTAGTGTCTGCTCACACTGGGCGGCTACGAGATCTGCGTCTGCGCCATAGTGGCCGGCAGAAGATCATGCCCAGCAGCAGGATCCAGCTGCATCTAAGAGGCTAAACCCAGGTAGCGTCTGTCCCATACTGGGCGGCTGCCTGGTCTGCGTCTGAGCCATAGTGGCCGGCAGCTAAACTTACCTGGCAGAAGGTATAAAATGCGCCTAGCATTGGGCGACAATGCAACGGAAACTGGAATGTCTGATTACAACGTAATTACTCCAGGTGGCAGCCACAAGAGTGGAAATCCACCCGTGGGAGATCCCACGGTTAGGGCTAGGATTCTGGAGGCCCTAACAAACGTTCCAAAACAACCTGTCGTGGCGGTGGCTGACTTGGCCGCCATGTCAGAGAATGCACCAAGCCAAGAAGAGACGTCGAGCAAGGGAGAGCCAGCTGCTTTTAGGAAAAGTAGTCTGATGAGCCGGTCACCACCCCTCACGCCATCTCCGGCGCCGATAAGAAGTACGACCGACGACCTAAAGGACTCGTCCAAGAGGGGAAGAGACCCGGCAAGCCCGCCGAGTAGCCAGAAGGGTACGGTGCCAAAAAGGAGCAAGGCAGCAGAAGACGAGCCCACATCGGACGCCGAGGACACGGCGGAGTGGAACCTCACGCGTGTCGAGAGTATCGCAAGGCTTGGTAAGCTGATCGATAATCTCCACAGTCTGGTGTTCGAAAAGCAGATGCGCCACCTCAACATCCCGATGAAGAGCATGATTGCGGAGATGCGGAAGTTAAAATCTGGCATCGAGCAACCGGCGGAAGCAGCGGGTCCGGTGGCTTCTGTTAGCCTGTGCAGCATCTGTGCTCAGAGCACTACGGGTAGGAAACCTGGTGTGAGCACGGGGCAGCA
>VNJS01012578.1:0-20456 GCA_008042575.1 Drosophila watanabei | reverse complement strand
GATTATACCATAACGCCTCGATCGGTTTGCATGTGGTCACACTATATAAGCCAAATCTGACGGGAAATGAGTCTATCGGGTACCTGCGAGTAAATTCTTTGGTTTTTCTGGAGCGTAAACATAATTTTGGGCGAAAGATGGAGAAATAATAAAGAAATATGAACTCGTAAGTGCGTGGAGGGGCAACGCAGCCTGTAAGTCACTTAGCTTCAAAATTGCCTTCTTATCGATAAGTGCGGTTGAACAGCGACCCAAAGCCATGCTGTTTTTGTAAATTATTTTTACTCTGTATATTATTAAGTGATTTATTGAAATGCTTATTTAATCGTCTGTTCTGGAAAAATTAATTTCACAAAATGATTTAAAGAAACGATTTTGGAAGAGCGATTCAATCATCGATAAGATTATCGTTGAATCGATAGTATCGGCGTAGCGGCCCAGCTGATTTTCCGCGAATTTTTTTATTCTTTGTAAAATTTTCTAATTTATGTGCTTTCCTTGCAAAATGAAAATACAAAAGATATAAAAACAAAAAAGGAAAAAACGCTGGCGTAATATCTGCTGACTAATTTAGTTGCTGCTCAATATCTGGAGACGCGGCGGCGGGCATTTGTTGTTGCTGCGTGATTAATACCTTGCTCACTTGTAAATTCGCAATAATTGTAAATAAGTTGATGTGGGAGGAAAATAGTGCAACCATCTGCTGCAGTCACCCGGAAAAGTGCCCAAAATGCATATAACCGTGTGATTTCCCCCAAGAAATGTTGTTCGCCTATAAAACCAGCGCATGAACGCAGTATGCCCCACTTTGCGATTGTCATTCTCTGAAAAAGAATGATAAATGAACGATGACAGAAGTCACTGTCATATTTGAATTCGAACGCACAAAATTCGTACGTAAATAATAGTAGAAATGTCGGAGGCAAAGTTGGAGACAACCTCAAACGAGGGAGCCATAGGTGGTCTCTCCACTTCGGGCGCCCAGCTGCAGGAGCAACAAGTGGTTCGTCCTGCGGAAACGTCAAGCTCAGCCACAGGCGCAACAAGTGACTCTACAACCGCCGAAGTTGGTAAGTAATGTCATCAAATGTGGTTAATAATTTAGAATTTAACAAACTTTGTGGTTAAGTAAACCGAAAACCTTATTGATAAATGGCCTGCTTGTCGTTCAACCCATTTATTTACACGTTTCTCGTAATCTACACTATTTGCACAATAAACATATAAATGTATGTGTATTTACAGTACAGGGTTGGACATTTAGTCGATTGATCATAAATAAACCCATTTTTAAAGAACTATTTAAACATTATGCAAATAATACTTATTTTACTTTGTGGAATGTGGATTATTATGTTTTTTATTATTATAATCCATACATAACATATTTTTCTTGTGCAGTATAAACTTAAACAATAAACAATACAAAGCAAAATGTAATTAATTCAGTTGACCTTTCAATAATATGCTAATCAATACTATACAATACAATACTTAAGACCTGTTTGATCTTTAAAACTTTTTACAAATCTTAAACTTTTTTACCTGGAGAAACCTATACAAATAATAGTTTAAATTTGCTTATTTTATTTTAATCATAGATCGACTATGATAACATTTTGAATTTCATTTTGATAAGTATTTTGTCTTATCACTTTCTTCCTAACATTTTTGAGTGAGTGTCAAACGTGACTAATCATCATTAAAAAAACCCCAAACAATAAACTTACAAAGTTTTTTGTATGACTTGTTTGATGTATGACCTTCTGTTAGACCATTTTACATATTTAATATTAATATTAAAATCTAGCATTTAAGAAAAAATCGATTTAAAAGTTTTATTTTAAATGTTCTAAATGCATAAATCGATTTTAAATCGATATAAATCGATAATTTTTCCAAGTTTCGTTTTAAATGATGTTCTAAATGCATAAATCGAATTTAAACCAATATAAATCGAGGATTTTCCAAGTACAGGGCTAGTTTTGATCATTAATAATGTTATACCCCACAAAATAACCACAATTTATCTTAAAACTAATAACTAAAGAACTGATAAACATGCAAAAAACGATTTAAAATCGATAAAAATCGATGATTGCATGAATTTAAAAAAGCCATAAGGTTACGAGAACGTTCTAGAGTAAACATTTAACTTAAGTATGTAATCACCACGTAATTGTAATTAAAAGTTCAACCACTTGAATTAATTTTGAGTTACGCCACCTACCCACTTTCCCCTCTTTTATTCGAGTTTTTTACGTATGCAGCTGCCAGTGTTTATTTTTCCCAATATCAAATATAAACGCGAGTTTCAAGTTTTGATTTCTGTGTTCTATTTTGTAGTGCTAAAAATGTATTATTGTATTTAACTACCAGTTTTGAGTTGTTGCAACCCAAAAAGCGCACCGGCAGGTTAGTTTCTGACACTATTACACTTGAATTTTCACCTTTAACCAAAGCACACAAAACACTAATCGTTTCTCTTGTAATTTTTCCCAAAAACAAAACAAAAAAAAATGTTTTTAAATCGACAAAAAAAACTTTATTGCAGCGGACAAACGAAAGGAGAACTGTCTGGAGTATCCGTTGCTCCTGGAGCATGCCACCGTAGAATCGGTGCCGCAGCACTTGAAAAATCTCACGGATCAGTCCAAGGATCGCAAGATATCGTCTGCCGAATGGCTGACTCTCCTGATTTACCTGCTGGCCCTGGAATGCGGATTCGTCGAGGAGGATGTGTATGCCCAGAAGAGACATCTGCTGCAGCCGGTGCCCGTCTTCAGTAGCTTCCATGGCCCCAATGTCCGTCTTCTCAGCGAGCAGCTCGTCAACTATGCCTGCCTGTTCAACGACACGGCCTTTTCGATTCGCCTGCGCACACTGATGGATAAATATGCACCGGAGGACATCGCCCTCGTGGCTGCTCTCCAGTCCCGCCTGATGGCCATCATACTGGGCGATCTGCTAATGATCACTTTATCCCCGGCGCCGCCTTCCAAGCTGCCTGGCTATAGCATCAGCCTCTCCATTGGTCGCTATGTGCTCAACATTCAGTCCAAGAACAAGCCCGTGTACCAACGCTTCCGCAAGCTGGACGAGCTCTCCTACCAGGTCAAGCAGAATCTCTTCCAGCCGATGAGATCGCAGCAATTGATGGAGATGAATCAGACGCTGCAGCCGTCGCTTCAGGGACTGCCCGACGAGCTGTACGGGCATATCTTCAAGTACCTCAACAGGAGCCAACTGAATGTGGTGGGCAAGGTCAGCAAACAGTTGAATTTCCACAGCAAGGAGGCGGAACGGAAGAGGTTACAAGGCAGGCGTTAAAAACAATAGAAACCTAATTCATTTCCATTAAATTCATAGCTATTGTTTGTTTTTCGGCCAACTAAATGTCAAGGTGTCGTAAATGGTGTTTCAAGTGAACTGATTCAACTCCCCAAACACTAAGTAGAAATATTTACACAGAAGAAATAACAAGTAACTCTGTAATATTTTATTAAACGACTGCGAACGTCACTTTCATTTGCACTTGTAATTTAAGGATTCACCTACAATTTATCTTATTTTAGATATTAATAAAGACAAATTCGCTGTCTTTATTATGCCGGGTATAATATTTATACGAACTTATAAACGATTTCTTATTTTTTTCAGCTTATTCCTGAGTTATATATATTATATGTAAGGAAAGAAGTTTCTTAAAATATATTTCTGTAATTAAAATTAAGCACAGGTTATTTTGGTAACTAAATATAAATAAAAAGCTAAGATTTTGAAGTGGTAATAAATATTCTTATACTTTCTTGTATAAAAGTGTTTTATTTTTGTACTTCACGGATACTTGTACAAACTGATTACAAATATATATATTATTTAAAGTAAGTTTGAGTTACATTTTAAGTTTTTAGAATTTATATCCCTCGTTAATCCCAAAAAAAACCCTAAAACTTGTACATTTCTCCTCATGGCATGCATTTTTGGTTTTCTTTTTTTGCATTTTGATTTCCTGTTTAAATTGGGTAAATCAGCAGCAGCAGCATCTAGGATTATTGTGGCTCCACCGACGCCTTCGGCGGAATCCTGCGACTCCTACAACATCTTTGAGCCGGCGTCTACGCCCCTGGATAGCATCAGCATCAAGAGCAGTGCCAGCAGTTACTTCTACGATCGTGATACTATAGGTGAGTGTTACCCGTCGTCCTGCATTTCCCTAGCATTTTCTTTTTTTGTTTTTTTGTATGTTGTTTTGTGCACCCTTTCCGCGAAAAGAGGGGTACACGCCCCTAAACGAGTCGGCCCTCAACCACAGAAGTGCAGAATGCGAAACAAGCGGCTCCAGCAGCCGAAAACACGCGCCGAGATTGTCGCATCCACACACACACACACAGAATCCCCATCCGACGCGTCTTTCCACTCCCCCTCGCACTCTCTCCCTCTGCCTCCCAGTCTCGAATCCCTGAATCCTGCTGGAGCCGAGTCCTCCCTGTGCCGTGCCCACTTCGATTTTTTATGCGCACGCAAAATCAACAAAACCCACGCGAGCCGAAATGGCACCCCCTATATAACCCCTGTATGCCACATTTTTGTGCACTGAGAAAAGATTTGGATAAGAAATTGTGGTATTAATAATTGAAGAATTTTTATATTTTCTTCAAAAGACAATGGAGGTTTTTATGAAGTAAGAATTGTGGATTTTATTTTAATCAATTTTCCTCAGAATTTAAGTGAGACCAACTTATTCCACTTTTAATAAGATGTGTCATAATGCTATTATAATTTTCCAACTGAAGAAAAATCATATTTTAATAGGTAATGCCATAATTCCTTATTTTCATTAATTAAATCATTTTCCCAGGACTATTGAGAGCAAGATAAAAGAATTATATTTTTTAATAGACAGTTTCATAGTACCATCTTTCGAACTACAAAAAAATATGCTAATTTTAATGATAAGTGTCATAATGCTTTAAACAAAAGCTAGACATACTTTAAACATAGTATACTTTAATAAGCAGTGTCATAATGTCTTCATTGGAATCCGGTCTCCCCTTTAATTTAATAAGTTTTAATAACGCCTTAAGTGTGACCAACAAAGCGCTTCTAAAAGTAGTAGCTTTTATTCCTAATTTTAATAATAATATATAATAATAATATTTAAAACTTCAACGGGATCTGTATATATTTCCCGTTTTAAATATTTTTTAAAACATAAAAATGTGAAATACGATTACTTTTTTTATATTTCCCCATAATTTATGCTCAGTGCATGCCCCTTAACCTCTTCGCCTTTTTGGGCTTCCCTCATCGTGGATGGCATCCACAATTTGGTTTTTCTCCCTCCAACAGCGAGAGACACTTGCTGCTCATGCTGGGCTCCTATTTCGTGTTTATATTACGATATCGACTTTCTCGAGCCGAGCCTTATCACTGGAATAATAAAAACAGTAAAAGAGCGAACGAAGAGGTGGAAAACGGCATCCAGCATCCAGCATTTAGCATCAGCGTCTGGCGCTGCGACCACCTTATGTTCCTTGGAGCTCCCGTGGGTCCTGTCGAAATTATCTGGCTACAACTTTATCAAAATAACGAAGCACAGTGACAAATGCATAAATAAATTATGGCAATGGCAAACAAAGCAAAACATATTCCTTTGGGTCGCTCGGCTGTGTGTCGCTCTCTCGTATTTATATTTATTTTTGTAAGACTCGTGTGTCTCCTGAAAAGCTCCGGAAAAGCGGAAAGCGAGAAAAGCTCGGGTTCGGGTCGTACACTCTCGCTCTTGAAGAGTTACTCTGCATTTCCCAGGAGCAGCTGTTTTCGAATGGTTGGGTGAATGAACCCAGAGATGTGGGCGACAGCGGGTCGCTCATGCACCTCAAGGGCTTCGCACAGTGGGCTAGAACGTGGTATATCTGAAAAGAAAGAAAATAATCAAAATAACCATTTTAAAGAAGCTTAAAAAGTAAACAAAATATAGTCAATATTGTAGTGTACAAACTGTAGAAAATCGTCAGAAATATATTGATTAGTCCAATTTCGTTCTCGTTTTATTATATTTATCAACTGATTAACTGATAGCTTTATGCATTTAGTACTTAAGACTGATTAAATAACTTTTGCAAAAGCGGTTATTTCTGGATTTTTACAAGGGTGTGCTGTCAGTAAAGTTTAACTACCGTCAACATTTTATACTGTTTATTCTCAAGTCTTATCTTATCAGAAATGAAAGTGTTATATTTTATGGAACCTAATTTTGCAACTCAGCTTTTTTAATTTCATTGGGGATGGAAATTTCTCATCACGTAATTCTAAACAATATCTCTGAAAAATCTGAAAATTTTCATGAAAACAATGTAATCTTTAAGTGAATGAAATTTTTATCTGTTACTAGAAAGTTCAGCCTTGAGCATTATATGTAATGTTTTTCTTTAATGAAATAATACCTAAGTTTGGGAAAATGGGGTTAAAATATTGTAATAAAATATTATAAAATATGAAAGCTCTAGAAAGCTCCTTGTGCTTGAAGTAAAATGTTTTTCCTTAATGAAATATTACCTAAGTTTGAAAAAATGGGGCTAAATAACTTTTTTTTCAATTTCTCTGTAGCCTTGAACTGTCTCGATTTTCCACTTTTTCTCCCACTGTGCACTCATCGGCCATGCTAAACTGTGCCAAACTTCTCATTCGGCCTCTCTGCTGTGCTCCCTCATCCTTGTTGGCGCCACCTCCCTAGTGGGTGGGCCAGTAGTAACGGTAAACAGCAAAGAGGAACCGAAAGAGTTGGCAAAACATACGCTGCTCCGCTTCTCTCTGTGTGCGTGTGCAATGCACATGAAAGCAAACACACACATTTTCCAACGACAGCAGCTGCACTGCTTGCGCCTGCACTGAGAGAAAAATGTCCTTGAATTAGAAAATTATAGTTCTTTTTATTAGAAATAAAAAAATTAATATATATTACAAAATTTTATTAATCGAAAGCATCAATATAAATGTATATGAAGCAAGAAAATATGGATAACGGTTTAAATATTAGACTTTTAGAAGAGTTTCTTAAATTTAAAGTATTTTATAAATTTAACAATGAAAAATTTGTATACATTCTTTTATTTTAAAAGCTGAATCATTATTGATTTCTTGTTATAATTTTTTTTAGGAATATAACCTGGGTTATTTATGTACGCTTAAAATTTAAATATATTCCTTGTGTGCTCGGGCTTAACTTAAATTCTTAAAAAAATACACCTAAAATCTCAATTTTATTAATATTTTTACTGTGTATAACCGATGGACCAAACTCGGTTGTTATCTGTGCTTTTTGCAGGCTCTCGCAGGCTCTGTTGTTTCTCCCACAGAACTCTCTTTCTCTCTCTCTCTCCCCCTATATCTTGCTCTTTCGGCTGATTGCGCTTTTCTGGCTTGCTGGTCCTTGCGAACAGCTTTTCCGCAGGATAACAAAGCTCGGCGCAATCAGTCGTCGTACTTTGGCCCAGCGTCTCTGGTCTCTGGTCGGAACAAGCGGGTCCTTTCGCCCCGGGAGAGAGAGTCCTCGCGAGTCCTTTGCTCTCCCCCAGATACTACTACGGTTAGAACCTGTTCGAACTAGGTCCTCCAGTGACATACATATGCGTCTACATCGCGTCTCCATCGCGTCTCCGTGCTCGCGCGCGCCTCCCGTGCTCGTGTCTTTTTCTAAATATAAATAAATAAGTTCTGGCTGGTCCAGAATTTATCCTTTGCCCGAGAACAGCTGTTCTCCAAGCTTGAGTTGGGAATTTTTGAAAGAAATCTTAAAGTGCGACCTTGACATTAATCTGGAATTTTCAAAAGATCATTTTGCAATTAACTGTGAAGCTGATAAAGAATTTATAATACCTTTTGGGACTTTTAAATTACATTGAAAGTTTTTCTAAGTGCAATGCAGGGTTTTATATAAATTCAGAGATTAATAAATAATTGTATAAAACAAGCTGTATTAAAATAAATTAATTTCGTGTAAAGAAATACAAATTTAAAATGTGGACTCACCGCGACCTTGCTGCGATGGTCTAATTCGAATAAACTCCGTCGGGAAAATTATAATAAAATCAGCCTCAAGCTGGATTATAGCAGCGATAGCAACGGACCCTGGGAGAAGCAGCAGCAGAACCCGAATCCGAATCAGCAAACGAATCCGGAGAAGGAGAGCAATGGCAGGACCAATGAGCAGCTGCAGCACGATCTGCTGCAACAACTGCAGCAGCAATTCCAAATGGCGGCGGTGCAGCAGCAACAACAGCAGCGACAGTTGCTGCATCACCAGCACTCGCATCCGCCCTTCCAAGCCCCGCAGCAGCAACATCAAATCCCGCAACAGCAACAGCAGCAGCAGCAGCAACAGTCACAGCAGCAGCAGCCGCACTTGCACCGCTCGCATCATCCGCCACTGCAGCACCACCTGTCGCTGGGCGGCTACCAGCAGTTGCAGATGCAACTGCAGCAGGCTCCAAGGAATCAGTACTCGACGCCCCAGCATCATTATCGCAATATAGCAACTTCCGCAGCAGCTGCAGCAGCAGCGGCGGCAAATGCAGCGGCCACATCAGCGGCTAACGCAGCAACCATTAGACGTCGCACTTTGAGTCATGTGTCGCGATCCTATTCCTTGGGCACATCAGCAGCAGCTGCAGCTGCATCCGCAGCAGCGGCCACGGCAGCAGCATCGGCCACAGCAGCAGCAGCATCTGCAGCAGCAACGGCCACGGCAACGGCAGCAGCAGCAGCAACAGCGGCCAACAATCAACTGAGTATCCATAAAACAGGCATTATGGTGGCCGCCTCACGTTGCCGCAGTCCAATAATGCTGTGTCACAGTCACAGCGACGGAGAGTTTCCGCTGTACAGAGGTGAGTTTGGGGGGCTGAATATCGATAACAAAACAATTGATGCAAAAGCATACAGCTTAGCGACTGCTGTCGATATTTTAATGAATGAAAGTGTGTAGAAATTTCTGTTTAAATAATAATAATATGAAGAGGGATGTGAGATGCTTTTAAAAAAATATGAATAAATAAATGAAAGCATCATATATTTTTTCTTTTGAAAACTATAATTTAATCCGAGACTGTATATCGATAAATTGTTAAAAGGCGATATATTATATGGGAAACATATCTGTTATCGACAATATCCTGTTTTGATAGTTACAATTCGGAAGTGTTACTGGGAATTTGCAGCGATATTAAAAGGAAACCTATGCATTTTTATTTTCCTAAGATCCTAAAAAATAAAATTAATCGGTGAAATATCGATAATTTGCTATCTTCTTATTGATATGTATTTGGGTAATCGAAAACATCATTAGTTATCAATAACTAAAACATTTGATACCAAAATCAATATTTATTTCAACTAATCATTGCCAGCTGTGTCATAAAATTGAAAATTGCACAGAAATTAAATTACTTCATAGAAAGTTCGCCCCGGAGGCACAGAGTAAATATGGATGTGATACTTTCGAGCCCATCCCTAGGTGAGTGAGTGTCCCCCAGGTGTGCGAGAGACCAGGACATTTTGATAGCTTAATTAGCCGCTGTCATTGTGTGCCATTCACATCCCTCGACGCATTGGCCATGTGCAACAGTTGACAGCATTGGAAAATGAGGAAAATTGGATAGGTGTGTGCGTGTGTGCCAGAGTCTGTGTGTTGGCACACGGAAATTGCGGTGTGTTGCCCGTTTGGACGACTTTCCGGGCACTCATTGTGTCCTGTAATCGCAACAACTGGTTGATTGATACGCACTTCAGGGGGCCCCTATCGGTTGCACACACTTTTGATTGATTATTTTGCAATGATTTATTTATCTGTTTGCTTTTTAATTTAAAAAATGATGGTTTAAACTGAGAAAAATAAAATAAATATAAAAGAAATACAATTTAATGTGGAAGGAAGTGGTATACATTTTTATTCACAGATATTTAAGACATTTAAATATTTAATTATTTTATAAAAAATTTCTATAAAGAAATAATATTTTTTCTCTATAGAAATTTCTTTATACAATAATTAAATCAATTTGTAAATGGATGTAAAAATTATTTATAAGATCTAAGACAAATTTAGCTTATTAAAAGTTTTCTTATGCCTGTGATATTTTTTTCCTTGCTTCCGATAATTTAATCTTCTACTTAATTAATAGAAAATTATGTTCATTCCTTTATAAATGTATTTTAAACCGCTAAAGCCCCTATTTTACTCCTCCATATACCTTAATTAGCTTCTAAAAAACCAATTCCCTATAAGTAATAAGCTCAATTAGCACGGTTTAATATTTTATGGTTAATATATAAAAAGTTATGCCCTGCAGAAAGGACCGCACATAGCCTAAATCCCTCAATTATTGTATAACGCGGTTTCGATATAAAAAGCAATCATTTCCTAAGCCCCAACCGCAATGTCGCCGTTTATTTTCATATATATTCACATTTCCATATTTATATACCCAATTTGCAGTAATGATGAGATTCGGATATACGGAAATTCAGAGAATCGGAAATACGGAAACTCCATTGAAATTACGCTGCATTTCCCCGCAATAGTTTTGTCCTTGCTCGCGCAGTAATCAATGTCCTTTTGTCTATTTTTTTTTCTTTCTCCCTTCTCTTTGGCGCCTTCTGGTAATTTGGCTTGACTTTTTTCTATGCCTTTCCTTTCGCCGCTTCCACTTTTTCCACTTTTGTTTTGCTTGTCTTTTGGTGCGAAACTTAATTAAATTACGACACTCCAACAGTGTCGCGTTTTTATCAGGCTTTTCCTGACGAGTTCAAAGCGCAATGTGTCGCACATCCTGTCGAGGACTTCCTCTTCTCTTTTCCTACTTTTTATCGTCTACTTCTAGGCACACACCATGTGTGTGTGTGTTGACTGGTCCTAATATGCTTTAAATGATGGAATCGATTTGGAAACATTTGATGAGCTTGTCTCAGCGGCGACAGCTGCGAAATCTTTGCCATGTGGGTATGCACTGCGAGAAATATTAAAAGGCTACGGCTTTGATTTTAATAAAAAAGGAAATACTTGAAAAATATTAAATAACATTTAAAATAACAAATAATTACTAACTCTTACGTAATAAATAAAATATTCTTAATAATTTTGATGTAATTCTGAAGATAATAAAACAGAAAACTTCGCTAACTTCTTACTTGGGAATTTTAGTTGCAATGCCCGTTTGTTGCTGAATCCTAACTTGGGAATTTTAAGAGTAATTCCTGCATGCCTTTACTAAGATCAAGAGGTTTTTCTTGGTTATGCTTATAGGACTCTTTTAAAATTAAAAAGATTTAGATTTTAATTTATTGAAAACCTTCTGATAAAGAAAAGTATTTCAAAATAATAATAATACATTTCCCAGACATCATTTCTTTCTCTGTAAAAACATTGTGTTCCTTGTATGAAATGAAATTAGCAGCCTCACGATGTAAGGACGAAGTGAGGTGATAGGTCCAAACTTTTCTTTGTCGTAAAAACGTTCTCGTCGGCGCAATGTTTCCTGAAAAAGGTTGCTACAAAAAACGAAACAAAAATTGATATCTCAAGTGGAAATACATGAACATTTTATCCGAAAACCTGATGCTGTTGCTCATATAAAATTTATGAGTTTCATTGACATTTCTGGGCAAAGTTTTATTTACAGATTTTGTTGATTGTTTCATAAGTTATTGATTTGAAATTTATGGCATCCTGATTTTTCGGGTGAAATTTATAACCCGAACGAATGGCTGGTTAATTATTCAAAAGACATTTTATGCGTTTCGGATTTGAAATGTTTAAACTGCGCTTATTTATCCCAATATTCTTTGCTTAAATTATTCATTTTGAATGTTGTTTTGAAGCAGCATTTGAATATCTAATTAGGCTTTAAATAAAAATACTTTGTGGGGAAGTAAAAACTCGAAAGAAATTGAAAATATTTTCTTTCCTTCGGCATTTTAAAAAGGAAAAACTACATGCAGTTTTCTGGCATTCGGTCAGAGTTTAAACTCTTGTATTTATCAACTATAATCCGCTTTTTCCTTTTGTAGTTTTTAATTTTCCTCGGGACTTTCTGGTTGAGTAAATATTGACAAATATTGATAATATTTCATTACCATCTACCATGCTCGTTACTCGTTTCTTCTTTTCCTTCTTTTCCCCCTTTATCCTTGTCAACAATTTTTTCAATCGTGTTGCCTTCTTTTTGGTTCAGTTTCTTTTTTTATTTGCTGTCAATATGGCGCCGTTTATGACAAACTGTTCGATGATGGCGGCGGCGACAGCTTCGTCCGCCTTTAATCACACCAACACACAATTTTCTCTTTATTTTTTAGTTTGTGCGGGTGTACACTGGGAAAAAATTACCTGGGGTTTAAAAAAAAGGGAAAGAAAATGGTTGTCTAGGAGGCTTAGAAACTAAAAGGTTTATACAAAAAATATTTAATGCATTAATATCATGATTATGAAACTAAAAATTAATTTATTGTTATTTTAATATTTATTGATATTTTAATTATTTGGTTAATTAATTCGAATTTTAATTCGATTAATAAATTTTATGTTGTGGTTTTTTTGTATATAAAAAGGGAGAAATGGTCACACTAAATTTTAACCTCCGGTTAAGTAGTTATCATTTAAATTAATGAAATAAATAGATAATTTATAGTGAAAGAGTTTTTAGTTTGATTAATTGGCTGTCATTTTATGCAATTATTTCATTTTCAATATTTTTAATTAACTAGACAATTGTCAAAGTTAAAGTTTATCCTTCTGTTAAGCTATAACAATTATAAATAAATAGATAAATATTTTCGCAAAAATATGATCAATGTCCATTGAAATATTCTTTATAATTCTTATTCAATTATTATATTTTTAAGATTTTCGGTTTTTTAATAGGTAATGTAAGTTAAGGTTATCCTCCTGTTAAAACAAAAACTATTTTTTTCCATGTGTGATTCTGGGTCTGGTGGCAACTTAATGACTCCATGGCGTGTCTTTAGTGCTCGAGTTAATGTTTCGCGTATTGATTTCGCTCCCTTGGCCTCAGCCTCGCTCCACTCCACTCCACTCCTCAGCCTCTCTCCACTTCAGCTCCCCCCTTTTCTCTCAGATTCTCAGCTACTCCTTGGCATTTCTCCGCAGCATCCGCAGCGAGTTGGCCAAGTAATTAAGGTTCTTGTAGCGGTGCTGTCTGAATGGCTCCCCCAGTTACGTGCACGAAATCTAAATTTAATTTGCAACTTGTGCCAAAAGCGACACGAGTGGGCAAAACACACACAAAAATTAAATGAAATATTTCGCTGATGCACAGAGCCTATTGACGTCATTAGCAGTAGATGGTGTAAAGATAAAGATAAAATAGAAAGCAGATGGTCAAAATAGATAGTTTATTTAATTATTGGATAAATTAGGTAATACATTTTTGGAGGTTTGGGTAAAAAGTGCTACAGGAAACTCTTTAAAATTTACAAGAAATTAATCCGAGCTTAAGATAATTCTATAAAAAATAATTACTGCTGATTTAAACAGATAATTTACATTATAAAAATTCTTTCGATGACAAAATAATATTCTATTTAATACCTTTTAAAAGTCAAACCAAAGACCAAGTTGTAAAACCCAATAAAAGTCACTAGTAATTAAATTCCCAACAATCATTTAACATTAAACTTTTCGCCGCAAATCATGTTATGTACATTTACCAAATAAAGTTTAAATGTTGGTCCCAATTTGATTTCACTTACAGAAAGCCTTACAAAATCAATTTCGCCCAAAAGTTTTTACAAAAAAAAAAAACAGTTCTACAAAAAAAAGGAACCTCAAAAAAAAAGAACCTCAATTTTAGTTAAAGTTTGAATGCGGCTGCATTTGGGCTTCGCACTCGAGCAGAAAATTTGACATTGACTTAAGGTCTCTTTTGCCCCCCCCCCCAAACATTTTCATTTCTTTTTGGTTTTCGGTTTCACTTTTTGGCTCACCAACAAAACAATAAAAAAAAAAGAAAATCAGGGGCACATCAAGAAAAGCGAAACCATGGGAAATTACCATAAAAATGCGCAGCACTGGGAAAGATTATCTTTATTTGCAGACAGACAGCAGGCAAATCAAATGTGAGTCCTTGAACCTTTTGCCTCTCCACATTTTTTTCCCCCACTTGAGTTTTCCCCACAGTCACATCAGACTAAACAAAAGCCAGCGGGAAAACAACAAGGAAAATTACAACAACAACAAAAAAAAATGAAAACAAGTCAAAACAAGGTAACCAATAACAACAAGGACCTCTTTGGAGGAGACAACGGCAGACCACAAATGACCAACTTAAGCCTCAATTTGGGTTTTTGGTCAGCCAAAGGAAAACTGAGGGGAAAATTCAAGGTGGAGAGTGGAGGGTGGGTGGAGGATAAGGAGAACTGTGACCACCTTGCTGGCAAATTGCCTGGCTTAAAAATTTAATACTCTTCGCTTATTTGAAAACAATCAAAGTTCCAATTTCGTTGTTGATTTTTCTTCGACACGCAGAGAAAAATAGTTGTAAAAACTATGGAATAAATAAATTTATTTATTAAGGATGAATTATAAATATAAAATTGAAATATAAACCATTAAATTATTTATAAGTCTGTAACGCAGTGAAGGAGTCATTTGCGACCCGATAAATCATATATATTCTAGACCAGCGTTACTAAATTTTTTTAGAAATTTTAAATTCGTCAAAATATTCCTAAAATCACAAATATTTTAAATTTTTATCTAATGAAAATAAAAAAAATGCATAGAAAACCTTTTCAAACTGAAATTACTGCATTTTTGGCTGAGTTATGTTCGATTTTCATGCAAGAGTTTATGAAGTTCAGCTATTATTTGTACCCCTATTTCTTTTTTAATATTTAAAAATATTAAATTTTAAGGAAACATTTCTGAATCTCATGTTTATCCTTTTCGTTCCGTGTCGCTGTTTACGGTTTTTCTCGTTTGGCTCGTCCTGCTGTTATTTATTTATATATTATTTGCTTGGCCCACTTACCTGACATCGCATCGCCGTCCCTGGCATCCTTCCGACTTCCTTCCTGCCATCCTTCCGGTGGTATCCTCTCCACTCCGCCTCTCTGGTGACAGAATTCTGGTCATGTGCTGCACATAATTGCATTCAAAGCTCTGCAAAGCCCTCCTCCTCCACTCCCTCCTCCTCTGCTTATTGAGAAGCGTGCGGCAAATGGCAATAAAAGCGGTTACTCATACGCCCCGTTGTCCATGCGGAAAGTTGTTCCATGTAATTACAGCACTGACCAGGGGGCGGGGCAAAGTATAAGGTATTCTTTATGGAAACTTTTAGGTCATGGATCTGGCCAATGACAAGTTAAAACCGTTGCCCAGGAAGTTTTTGCGGAAAATTAAAGTTTTTCCCAGAGAAGAGGGGTTATTTTTCTTCCCTTTTTTTTAGGTTTGTTTGCCGTGAAAAGGCCAGATAACTTTTTGTGACGAAGGTTGCTGCTAAACAAGTTTAATTTGATTAACTTGGTAAAATTATATTATTAATATATTTGGCTTATACAAAAAACTTTTTAAATAAGCATATTATTTTCGGTTCGCTTCATGAATCTATTTGCCTGGTAAATTAATTTTATTTAAATATTCAGTGGCCTCTCCAGGCAGCTTTTATTTTTAGCTTTTAAGGAAAAGTTCTTTCTTTGCTAATTGATAAATCGATTAGGTAACTCAAATTCAAGTCAAAATTTGACTCGCAAGTATTTTTTTAAGAATTAATTAGCTTTCTTTGTAGTTCTTTGTTGTTTTGCCGCATTTGTAACCACTTCTAATTCCTGCTCATCTCATACCATCTTTTCTTTAATGGCCCACAATTTTCCTTTGCCATTTCCACTAGGTCTCTATTGATTTATGTGGGTTTTATGTTTTGGTGCTCCATTCTTTACCCCGACAACCTTCTAAGCGCGGTCTCCATTGACTGAAATGAGTGACCAGTGAAAATCTACTTAGAAAAAAATTGAAATTTTAAAGATTTTTATAAAGAATATATATAATATATTTATAATATAAAATTAGTTTGAGGGAGTCTTTATAAATCAGAGAAAATCAAAGAACTTGTATGAATATTTAAAGTTGTAAAGGATAGGACATTACAGCTAAGTTAAACTTTTCCATAAAGTTAAGCTTTGATTTATTTCTTTGCCTTTTTTATTCTTCCTTAAGTTATATACATACATTTTCCCCAGTGTACCACTTACCATGCGGTGGTCATTGTGACAGTTTTGCTTTATTTTCACCCCGCCTTGGCAATTGATTTTAGTTTTAGTTGAACGCGAACCTTTACCCACGACGGCTGAGATATTTTACAAGTCACAGAAAAAAGTGAAAAATCAAAGAAACCTACAGACATACGTGTGCGTGGGATAAATCGAATGAAAATCGATTATACGCCACGTTGAACGCAGTCAAAAGTGAGGAAAAAAAATTGTGCCGAACGTTTGCAGTCGCGGATTCAATTTAACGCCAGACTTGACTCTATCTTTTGCCTCTGAGTGAATCGCAAAAGAAATTGAAGGAAATAAAAAGTAAAATAAATATATGTGTATATGCACGACTCGAAGTACCAAAATTGAGATGTCCTGTCAACGCCCAACGATTGCCATTAACAGCGATTGCTGCAGCCCATCAGGACATTGATTTGGGGCGCAGGCTAATAGGCCGGCATTATCCTTTACTTGGCCAGGACTCTGGCAGGATGTTCCGCAAACGAAAGCAGCAGCAATTGAGATTGAAACAACGTCCCGGCGACCGGAAACGGAAATTGTTGTTCTGCATTTTTAACAGAGGTTCGCTGGATAAAACAGAAAAACTGAAAGCCATTCGTTGTTTGTTTCATTTCTCCTTCTCACACTTGAGCAATGAATTCTTAATGCGTAGGCGTGGCACAACCCCTTACTCAATTATCTCCCTGAAAAAAACAAGGAGCAAAGAACAAAAGGTTCTCGAATCCTTTATTCCTGTTTCATCTCCCCCTCCCCCACCAGCAAGGGTTAAGATAGAGGGATGTAATCACTTGTTGAGCTCCTTTGTTGGCTCCTTTCTGGCTGTTTGCTCACTTTGGCTAATAGTCGGGCAATTAATTGCGTGTCTGTCTTGAGGCCCTGCCCTGGGCCATCATTAATCAGGGGCGAAAATTGATAAGCGCAAATGATTTAATAATAAATTAAAATCCAAGGGGGAAGCTAAACGGGAAAAAGTATTACGCTTAAAGGAGGGAAAGTGAGCTGTAAAAGTGTATCTTAAAAGATTAAATAAATTTTTACACAAAGATTTACGATTTAACATATTTGCAACTATTTTTCAGCTAGAACAGTTGGTAATTCTACTGCTAAACCTTTGGTAAAGAACCCCTGTGTGTTTTTGTCTTTGTTTCTCCTTTAAAGTTCTTAAAAAAATTCGATGTAACGTAACATTTTTTATGATTTACTTGAAATAACTTCTATATATAAATTTCAATTAAAGTCGCACATTTTCATGCTTCCTACTCAGTCTCCTTTCTGATAAAATCTAATTATGTGCCTGCCTCCAGACAAACACTGACGGTAATTTTAATTTGATTTGTCGTGTCACTCACTTAGTCGTTTGGCCACAAACAAAACAATTCAAGAGCAAACATCACGTGGGCAGCGTAAAAAAGCCAATGAAGTGGCAATGTCTCAAATACTCTATGAGTTTTTGGGGATAAGCACAACAACAGTAACTTAGCAAAGGCACTAGGAAATAAAAATATATTTATATAATAATTTAAGGTAAATATAAGAATTAAAACATATATGGAAATCGCTAGAGATTTTAATTGTAAATGGTTTAAATGAATTAACTTTTTAATTAGTTTATAGTATTTTTTGGGGCATGTTTTGAATTGAAACGAAACATATTTTCTTGGATTTTTCTGTATTTTTCATAGGGTTTTTTAAAGTAAATTTTATGATTTAAAATTATCTTCATCTAAAATTGATCACAAATTTTCCTTTATCAAATCTCTTAAGAAAATAAATTATCTAAAAAAGAGCTCAAATATGATTTGAAACCATCTCAAAAAGTGTATAAAAGTATGCACTGATAAATGTAAAAATTGCCTTACTCTTTGCATACTTTTAGGCACATTTTTTAGTCTATATAAAAATCTCCCCTCTTGATATATCTCTTATACCCAAAAGTGCATCTGAAAGGTCGCCTTGTCCCTCACAGAATAATTCCCCCATTTAGTACAGGACTCCCACTTGCTCATTCGATATTGTTATTTACCTGAGGGGCCCATCCAAACACTTAACTTTATTTAACCTGAATTATTCCTGCCATTCCCCAGACCACCGAATATTCACTTTTATCTCACCGCCTTTTCTCGCTTCTTTTCTTTGTCTCGTTTCTTTGCAGGTAAGTTTGACGTTGATGGACTGGCTATATATTCTGGAGAATCGGAGGAGACTGTAAGTGGGTGTATGTCTCTGTAGGAGACAAAGTCCCCCCAAAAAATATGCAATGACTTTTGACATTCCCCCCATCCTGTGTGTGTGTGTGCGTGTGTGGAAAAGCTATAGTTGGCGGAAATTTGGAAAAGCGTGGCGCGTGTGGGTTTTTTTTTCCAGCTTTTCCAAAGTCGCCGCCTCCTGTGGCTTACCGTTATCCGCCCCGCGATGCAAATTAGATTTAGATTTTCCCCAAAATTTTCCTCACACACTCTTACACACACGCACGTCTTAAAGTTTGTTCTAAGCTCAAAGACGAGGGGAGAAACACAAAAAAGAGAAAAGCAAGTTGTAGGCCTCCTGCTGATGACGGATTTTTCCCGCTTTCTCTTATGCTTTTCCTGGGGTTTTCCTACAGTGGAAAACGAAAACAGTTTCTGTTTGTTCTTTTTTTTTTTTGAGGCTGCGACAAAGTCCTAAGAAAACAATGGCAAATTAATGGCAAGTTAAGTGAAAAGTTGATTGCCATTCTCGGTCTCTTTTTTACGGTTTGACGAGCGTTAAAGGTGGCAAATGAAGCGGCAAACATCAAGGGATAAAGGTTATATTTTAGGACGAAAATACATATGTTTGTTAAGTGTGAAAAAAATATATCAAACAAAGAGGAAATGTGGCTATATTTAACACGAATAGAAGGGTTTTTTATATGTCCTTTTAAGAATATTAAGCTCTTTTTAATGATTATATTCATTAAATAATTTATTTTAAGCAGTAGTTTTCTTACTTGTATTTTTCTGCAAAAATTATATATAATTAGAAATTTTTTTAAAAATATTTAGCTCATTTTTTCTGCTCTCTTAATATTTATATAAATACATTTTACCCCCTTCTTTTCTCAATTGTCTTTTGCTTCCTTGCTTAACTTGCATTATTTATGACTTTCGACATTATTGCCACCGGAAAATGCCTTCACCTTACCACCCCACCATTCCCCTTTGGGTTTTCTCACCAATCAAGTTGAAAGCAACAGTAGCATAAACATTATTCAACATTTAAGCACACACATTTGCCTTATCTAAATGCATTTATTCAGGATGTTGCACATATTTTTCATTTCTGGCCAATTTCCATATGCATTTCGATGCTCTCTTTTTTACCACGGTGCCCACAATGCATCCTGGAAAAAGGATGCTGCACCACTAACACACATACACACACACACATACATGCATTATGCAAATGGCGACACTGAAGCTGACGGAGAGAAATATGTGAGAAAAAAAACGAACGAGAGAAAAGGAAAGGGAAAGCAGGAGCTTATGTGAGAGAAGGCACAGAAAGGGGCAATCAGAGCCTCAAAGAAAGTTCTTGCCACTTGGTACACTGCCACATAAAATTTGTTATAAATTTATTATAATATCAAGTAATTTTCTATACATATTTACATATATATTTACATAGTTTTCCATTTAAATGTCAATTTAGGAAAATGTTTTAAATTGTTTGAAAACTTATTTCATAAATAACCTACTTTAAGGTTCTTTTTTAAAAGTTTATTTGCATAAATTATGAAGACTTATAATTTCGCACTTCTAATTAATTCGTTATGATTTTTAATGATTTTTTTCAAGTGCATTGAGTACCGCCTTTCCACTTAACCCATTGCGTGCCTGCGACAACATGAGGCAACTTAGTTGCCATAATTTGCACATTTTAGCAGCGATGCAAATGCACGCCGACGCATGCCGGCGACAGTTGACCCCTCTTTTCATTTCCCTCCTCCCCTCCTCTACATTTTCCACCCATTTTCCTCACATTTTCCTCTCGCCATGCCACATGCAACATGATGATATACGAGGCAAAGCGAATGTTTTTGATAGCCAACGGAAATTGCCAAGCCAAACCAGAGAAGCAACCAAACACGACAGCAACAAATTCGTAAATATTTTAAAATAAGCCTTTAGCATTCTCCACATACT
>VNJS01012575.1:0-26562 GCA_008042575.1 Drosophila watanabei | reverse complement strand
AGGTGGAAGACGAGTTTATGGCCCAAGTTCACAACAAAACTTGGGAGGTAACTGAACGGCCAGATAATCGCAAGGTAATTTGAAACAAACTGGTTGTCCAAAGGAAAGATGACGGCAACACTTTGGGAAACCTGAAGAAGATTTCTTTGAATCCTACTCACCTGTAGCGCGGTTTACATCAGTGCGAGTGTTGGTTGCCCTATCGGTGGAATTTCAAATGGAAATTCATCAAATGGACGTTGTCACTGCCTACCCAAACGGTGAGCTGGAGGAGCAGGTATTCACGGATATACCAGAGAGTTTCAACGAGTTTATGGCAAAACTAGAATCAGGTGCGAAAATCGGATCAAAGCAGGAGCTGGCATCGGCATAATTTAGAAGGGCAGTATGTTGTTGGAGAAATCCTTAAAACAATTGAAGGATCCTGTACAGTGTTGCCATAAATGTTTGCGAAAAAACGCTAGATCAGCAAAAATCCTTTTCAAAAGCTAAAAAAAACCCCAGGTTTTTCTTAAATCATTTTAATCAAAATTTTTATACCCTTGCAGGGTATAATAATTTTAGTCAGAAGTTTGCAACGCAGTGAAGGAGTCATCTCCGACCCTATAAAGTATATATATTCTTGATCAGCATCAACAGCCGAGTCGATCTAGCCATGTCCGTCTGTCCGTCCGTTTCTACGCAAACTAGTCCCTCAGTTTTGAAGCTATCTGAATGAAACTTTGCAGATAGTCTTCTATATACTGTCACTCGTACATATGTCGGAACGGGCCAGATCGGACGACTTTATCATGTAGCTGCCATAGGAACGGTCGGGAAATTTGTAGAAAAAAATTTATAGATTTGTCAGTTTTCAACATAATTTCTTTCACTTTTAGATACTAGTATTTCATATTTTTTCAAAATTTTGTTGTAAATTTCATAAGAATCAGACGACTATATCATATAGCTGCCATACGAACGATCGGTAAATGTGGAGAAAAAGTATATTTTACTTTACATGTAAAATGTAAAACTGTTAAAATTGTATGAATATGAAAGTAGTTCATATTATATTATATTGGGATAGATTATAATTGATACACTTGGAGCCTGCAAGGGTATACCAACTTCGACGTTCCTTTCTTGTTAACAATGTCGTCTATATTGACAGCCTCTTCATCAGATTAAATATTTTGAGCTTTTCCGATCATCCTTATAAAGTTTCCTGGTATTTTATAATCATGACAACACTTTCCATGGCGCTGCAAACCGGGTCTGGAATTTTGACAAAATGTAGTTTATATTTTTAAGATATGTGAATTATTTTACCTGATGCTTAAAACTGCGTTTAAAGTGTCAATATTTCCTTCGGTTTCTCTTCTTATATTTAACCAAATTGACCTGGCTGAAAACCCGCTCAACCTCGGCATTGGACCACAACAAAGATAACACTTGTAAAGCAATGGTGGACAGCTGTTTAAATCTTGGGTTTCCACCCGAATCGCGGTATGTGTTTACTTCCAGCCAAATTGCTTCGAAATTGGAACGATGCTCGATTTTTCATTTTTTTTAAATATTAGCAACTGAAAATAAATTAATTTGCCTTAGCAATTCATAATTCATAAAAAAAACGCTGAAAAACGCTAATTCGATTTGAAATAAACCCAAACTAGCGTCTTCCCTCTGATTAACATTTTTTCCCGCAATCGCAATTGAATAAACGCCAAATCTGGCGGGAAAAAACCCTAAAACGGCAACACTGGTGATAATAGGTTTAGGTTTATATGCGTTAACCAATGTGATATACTACAGACTATACTTAATATTAAGAGTGATGCGACTGGACCTGACGACATTAATCCGAAATTTATTAAAATCATATTACCAAAGATTCTGCCTTATTTAACTCATATATTTAATACAGTATGACAACCTTGACATTTCCAGACTACTGGAAAACTGCAAAAATTATTCCAATTCCAAAATCTAATAGTGACTATAGACCTATATCGATCCTGCCGTACCTTTCCAAAATATTAGAAAATATAATGGCAAATCAAATAAATCAATTTCTCAGTAACAATGAAATGCTTAGTAGTAATCAGTCTGGATTTAGAAAAAATCGGAGCTGTACCACAGCAATTTTAAAAATTACTGACGGTATAAGGAAACAAATGGACGATATATTATATATTATTGTTAAAGCCGTCTATACCCCCACCCCCCTTGTTGTAATTTATCCCCCTACCTATTATAATAAATATTGAATAAAAACAAAAAAGTTACATTTTCAGTTTTATTAAACTATAGCAAGACTTTTGACATGGTTAACCATTTTCAAAAAATTCTGTTAAGCTTGGGTCTTTGTACTTAAGTAATCATTGTCAATCTGTTCTTCTGTCAAATGTGTCGTCGGAATTTGAAAATGTCCCCCAAGGTTCAGTGCTTGGTCCACTATTATGAACACACTATTCTAATGACCTTCCATCTTTGTTATCTTATTAGTATGTCCATTTATTTGCCGATGATGTTCAAATGTATGTGAGTCGTTCTTTTAATGCAATACATGAATGTATAGAAATTTGTAACAGTGAAATAGCACGAGTAAATGAATGGGCAATCAAAAATGGACTAGGCATTAACCCATCCAAATCTAAGTGTCTCGTAATAAGTAAGCGGAAAATTAGCCTTGATAACATCGAACCACTTTTTATTAACAATATTCCACTAGAGTATGCCGAAAAAGCCGTGAATCTTGGATTTACATTCAACAGGACTCTTACCTGGAATGATTACATCGCAAAGGCAGTAGGGAAATGCTGAGAGCACTGTCTGTGACTAAGGGATGTTTACCCACAAATATTCGTATGTTAATAGCATGCCCAATTTCTTCTCTATTTTATGGTTTAGAAGTTTTCAAATTGTGTTTCGACCAGTCAAAATAAATTAAAGATGGTTTTTTATAGCATTGCAACGGACGTTCCGTCCGTGTCCGGTTATACCTATAAAATTTATGACATAGAACTGAACTGATCAATAAAGATGAGAATACTGACATTTCTTCAAAAATTAATTTGTAAAAAAGAACCTGCATATTTATTTAAAAAATTAACATTTACTGCCTCTAGAAGAATAAACAATCTCTTATGCATAGGAAGGCCAATTATTCTATAAATAAATATATAGATAAATATTGGCTAATGATTTACGGTGTTTTGGCTCGATTTACCATCTGCTTTAGACCATTTGAGCATCGAGTTTGTGCTTAATCAGCAAAATCATCCAAATGTGCCTTAGCTTAGACCAATTAAAGCGTTTTGAGCAAATTTAAAAAGAAATTTATATAGCAATGATTACAAGCTTAAAAACATGGGCTGTTCGGTATGGTATATATAGAATATATATACCCATAGAATAAATATGTTTTGTAAAATAATCTAATAATCTAATAAAAAACATATATAATTTAGGATTGTCAGACATAGAATAAATTTGTTAATTTAATAACAACATTTGTGCTTATTTTATTCCGCATACCTTATGGACCTAGATATTACACTAGTTTAACAAATGAATCCACAACATAGTTCAATCGTTTTCGTAGTATAATGCTGGCTTAACCCAAATATACAGTCTAAACAATTCGACGTTTTTTGGTATCTTTGTGGTGCTATAACTTCAATGCGGATAAGTTTACCGATACAATCAATATGGAATCTTAAAGTACTTATCGTGTTCTTTAGTACCTTTCGGACCTAGACATTACATTGGCTTACTGTCAAATGTATCCACAACATATTTCAATCGTTTCCTTAGTATATGCATTTCCCCGTATGACAGTTTTTGATATATTTTGCTTGAAAGGGGAGACAGGAACATTTTCTAGTATTTATCGCCAGTCCGACGCCTTCCTTTGCAAGTTCGTCCGTAATCTTGTTACTGGGAACACAGTAGGTCCTCACTGACTTTGTCGTTCTCAGGATATCTAGTGCCGCTCCTACTCCTCATTCCATCTTGGAGCCGTCGGTGTAAATATTGAGATGCTGAGCATGGTGAGTCAGTCCAGTCGACAGGTCCAATGAATGTTGTTATCTTACACCCGGGCACGTTCTAGATATTATGTAGTTAAATATACTGCATATGTCTCGACAAATTTAACTGTGCCCGAATACCTGTAGCGACATATTTCCTGATGCAACCAGACGTGCTTTCTGCATTCAGTTGCGTGTGGATATCTTGAGAATTAATTCCGATTATGCCTGCCGCTGGGTTCTCTCCATAAGCTTGTTGTACGTATTCATGGTTGCCACCATACTAAGACTCCATATATTAGAGCGGGTGAGAGGTCTGTAGTACATTGGGTTTCCATTCTAGCTTCCTGTCTAGTACAATGACTTGTGTTTTCGGGGTAAGGCTGGTTGTGTCAATTTTCAGGGAATCCATTGCGAAAACGTGTATCTCTTGGTGAAGAGAATGAGGTCCGTCATGTTGTCGTTGATACTGAGTCCTTCCTTGTCCGCCCACTCACAAATCTCCCTGTGTTGATTCCATAATCGAGCTGACGGTAACTACCGTGATAATTAAATAATTATCCCCATAGGCTGCTATTCTTGGTGCTTTCCTTTCGAATTATTTGATTGGGTCGTCAAATACCAGATTCCATAGGACGAGCGATAGAACCCCACCTTGCGGCGTGCCTCTGTGCGCTCTTTTCACCATGGAGACGGTGCCCCAATCGGATTGTACCCACTTACCACATAGAAGATAACTTATGCATGGTCTACAGTAGTCTCCCACATCATTACAGATGTATGGGTTCAGCAGTTTTTCTAGCATCTTGAGTATAAATAAGGAGAGGCTTATAGGTCTATAATCCGTATGTGATCACTTATTTGGCCATCCGTAGGAAGGTTGGGAATATTCCATCTAGACCCGGTGCATAAATCTCCATAAATGAGTCTATAGCACAGTGGATTCTTTTAGAGGATCTTCTGGCAGGTGCACTTCTCTAGTTTTTAGGTTCTGCTTGTTTTCATCGGGTATTTCAGTGCATCCTTGAAAATGAGCGTACATTAGTGCTGGTAGGTCCACTTCGCTGCTATTAGTCCACTGTGCGTCGTCGCGTTTGATTTGACCCTGTATGATTGGCTGCTTCGATATCAGCTTCCGGGGTATAGCCGTTTCTGGAGCAGTCTCTATAAAAAACAGAAGTTTCTCCACGAGCTTCTCTGCGCCTTGAGTGTTTCCTTCTTGTAGTCCAAGAGTAGGATTTTGTGTTCCTCGTTGATAACATCATCTTTCGCCTGCTGGAGATTTTAAAAGAAATTTTGAGTTTATTGCGTCGGAGTAAAAGGTCCGTCTTTCACCAGGGTGGTGTGGTGCTCTTCCCCGTATCTGCTTGCGGGCATGATGCGTGGTGCGCGTCCAGTAATTCCTTGGAAAGGGTCCCTAGAGATTTTTCTATGTCTTCCGCAGATTCTACTGTGCCCCGAGATATCGCGAGCATTGTCGTGATAATCTTCTTTAGTTTTCCCCAGTGTTCGAATTCGAATTGAAACTGAAAGCACTTATAATCTAAGATGGATGGTCTCTTAAACATTTTCCATTCTGATAACATAGAACTCTATCCCACAAGTGTTAGATCTGGCACGTTTGAGGACATGGAACCTACGAAGGTATGATATTCCCCTACATTTGCTTTACATAAGCTAATAGAAAGTATAAAGTCTAAGAGTGACTCACCTTTGTCGTTTACATCGGAGCTTCCCATACGCAATGGTGTGCGTTGGCGTCTGCACCCACGAGCAGATGCTGATCTTTCGGGCTGGCTTCTCCAAGCTCATGAGTTCCTCTATGCCATAAAGCAAATAGCTGCCAAGAGGCGTTTCTTTTTGCTCTCCAACATTACCACATTCAGATCATTAGAGCTGTATTAAGACTTAAGGTTAGAGTGTAGACCCTTCCGTAAAGGTACACGGTTTTGTTTCTGCTTACCGATGATAAATAAAAACTTCCCTGACCTGCTCCCGTAATGATAATGGTGAAATCGCTGGCGACAGGCAGAGAGGATTTTTGACTGACATCCTAGTCCGGGTGGCTTGCTTTTGGTTTTGGTCCAATGGTTTATTTTCGGGGGAACCACCCACTTGTGTTTGAAGCCAAGGCTGAACCATTCATTTCCTCCGGTTGTTTAGGTGGGAGAAATAGACCATTGCCTTAGTTGGACACTGCATTGCCTCGGGCGGAGCAAGCGGCAATATATTGACCGTTGTCCGGGATAATGCAGTGCCCATTGTCCAGCCGGCGCCCTCGTGGAGAATAGTGGCCGGGAAAATTTTTACAAGCATAAATATTTCAGTAACAACAATATGTTATGTAATAACTATTTAGTCACAGCATTATTCATTTGTTGTAACTTCAAATTTATTCTATTTGTTTCGGTGATTTCTCTCGAGTTAACATACCTCGTTGATACCCCGTCATATATGTCGATTATCGGTCTGAGAAGGCGATCCTCAATGGCCTTAGCTCGCACCTTGCTACCCTACCGTATATTTGCTACCTTGATACGTTGACCTTTTTGGAACCAAGTTTCTACTATGCTGTGTTAACGTGTGTTGACCAGCTGCTAACTGTTCTAGTCCTACCTTATGTTGACCTGCTGAGGAAAAAGTTTCTACCACACTGTGCTCCCCTGCGCTTTCATGGTATCCTCTGTCCCTCGAAATACCATGCTTGTGTCTGCTACCCTGTACCCTGTACCTATCCATGTCACTCCGTACGCACTCGGTTACACGAACATTGTTCGGCTATAAGCTAACAAGAGCTTAAGTTTGGCTCTTCTATACTCGGCCTATGCTTTCTACGAGTTCGTATGCGAGTTTGACTACAAGAAACTTGCTCGACAATCTCGTACTCATCAAGATCAGCTAGAAAGAGCTTAAGCTAGGCCTTCCTATACCCGGCCTATGCTTCCTACTTCATGTGAATTCCTCGCCAAGATCAGCTTATAAGAGCTTTGACTTGACCCCCCTAGTGCAAGAGTTTGGTTATAAGAGCCTTGCTATGCTATTACTTGTTTCTAGCTACTCGGAAACTTACCTAGCTGCTGTCGGTTGCGCTGCTTGCAAAAAATATCTGACTATGGGCTGTGTGTCGCCTTGTATTGGTCACGATCAGCTTTTCCTCCTGCCCTATATCCGATAACTTATCGAAAATTAATAAAATTATTAAGTGTTCACTCCTCAACTGTCTTCTGACCAACAATCCCAAACAGATAGTCCACCTAGTTTCAAAAAAAATTTCCGACGAAAAAATGTTTGTATGTATTGTCCGCCAGGCATTAAAGCCTGCTCATAAGCACCATTTTTATACCCTTGCAGAGTATTATAATTTCAGTCAGAAGTTTGCAACGCAGTGAAAGAGTCATCTCCGACCCTATAAAGTATATATATTCTTGATCAGCATCAACAGCCGAGTCGATCTAGCCATGTCCGTCTGTCCGTCTGTCCGTCTGTCTGTCTGTCCGTTTCTACGCAAACTAGTCCCTCAGTTTTAAAGCTATCTGAATGAAACTTTGTACATAGTCTTCTATATACTCTCACTCGTACATAAGTCGGAACGAGCCGGATCGGACGACTATATCATATAGCTGCCATACAACCGATCCGTAAATTTGTTGAAAAAAAATTATAACTTCACTGTTTTTTAACATATCTTGATCAGCTCTCGGTTATGAGCTTTCTATATTGTTTAAGATGTTTGGATTACATTTTATAAAAATCGGACTACTATATCATATAGCTGCCATAGGAACGGACGTAAAATTTTCAGAAAGAAATTTATTGCTTTGTCAGTTTTCAACATAATTTTTTCTACTTTGATACACTAGTATTTTATATTTTTTCAGAATTTTGTTGTAAATTTCATAAGAATCGGACGACTATATCATATAGCTGTCATACAAACGATCGGTAAACGTGGAAAAAATTACATTTTACTTTACATGTAAAAATGTGAAAAATGGAAACAAATTGTAAAACTGTAAAAATTGTATGAATATGAATGTAGTTCATATTTTATTAAATTAGGATAGATTATAATTTATACAATTGGAATCTGCAAGGGTATACCAACTTCGGCGTGCCGAAGTTAGCTTCCTTTCATGTTTTAATTTACACTCAAAAAAGCTCTTATATCAAAAGGTAAAATAATTAGGTCTTGTGGGCATTCCACCAACTATTTAATTCTGCATCACAAACAGTTTTCAAATAAGCATACCCCGTTTAGGTAAGCACTTTCTTACCACAGAAATAACACTTTTTATGTACTGTTAAGAATATACTCTTTTTGTTTTGAATATTTATGGTAATAAATGGTTTAAAATACGACTTTTCTTTCCAATCTAAGGTGACTGGAAGGCCATCCTGCGGCAACATAAATAATGGGCTTGTTGATGAAACCAGTTTTATTGAAAGTCCAGACATAATACAAGGAAACTCAGGTGAAAGAAAGGATGACTTAATTCATACGAATAAATCTATGGAAGTAGAGTCTTTGCAACACTATTTGCTATCTATTGTACACATGCCAATATCATTGAGAATGCTTTGCCTGACAAACCTTTTCTGTTGGATGGCACATGTTTGCTATTCCCTCTATTTTACCGATTTCGTGGGAGAAGCCGTATTTAAAGGAGACCCGAAGGCATCACAAGGTTCTTTACTTCAACTTCGTTACGAAGAGGGTGTTCGATTTGGATGTTGGGGAATGGCAATGTATTCTCTCTCATGCTCCTTTTACTCACTCATAATTGAAAAGCTTATTAAACGTTTGGGGTAAGTATACAAATATACCTGTTATTATATATATATTTATTTATGTATAACATACATTTGTATGGCATCACTCACAACTTACTTTAAGCTGAATGTATTCGAATTGAATTGATTTAAGTGACTTCGGTTCACAAAATAAAACAAAGTTGCTGAAAATCCGGAAGATTTTTCCCAGAAAATTTACTTTTAAAAAAATAAGGCAAAAAGGACTTGCGACTAGCGGCTTGGGAATTTCCAAAAAAGATGAAGCAAAACGAATAAAAGTCGGTTCCAAAATTTTATTGCAGTCAGCAGCTTCAAGTATCGAACGGCTGATGTTTTTCTTGAGCAGCATACAAGCTTGAGCATAGCCGAGTTATTTGTGATTTAACTGATAAGCTTTTGTACAATTTGGTTTGGCGGCATATATTTAATAAAATTTGTTTTTTCATCTTTCCTTAAAGCTAACAATAAAAATTAATCTACTGCTTCATCATTCCGGCCCCGTTGAAGGCCACCGGCGCTTTAACCTCCTCGTTCGGAGCGTTGCTAATTGATGCCTTCTGACGTCCGTAAACCCGCCACACGCTTTTTCACGTCCTCACCGATCTCGGCGGTATAAAATACCACTCAACGCTGAGCCGCTTATCCCCTCGAATGCTCCTGACTGCGGTGAAACGCTGCACCTAGATCCTTGAGAACGTTGCTTGCATTGTCGCTGTACAACTTATCCGGCAGCCCTCTCCTCCCGACGAACCTTTTAAAAACGGATAAGAAGCTGTCAGTGGATAAATCTACAACAAGCTCAAGGTGAACAGCCTTTGACGAAAAACAAACAAAAACGGCAATATAAGTTTTGATAGGGGGTTTACCGCGAATCTTGAAACGGTCCGCAAAAATCTACCCTGCAAATCCAAGAAGGGTGTTCTCGCTAATTGATTAGCCATATCTACTGTCTCACCGGCATTGTAATGATTCCGATGCAGATCTCGAATAAATAGAGAAACAAATTCTGATTTTAAGGACAGTAATAGTGGAAATTTAGCATTATACGGAATTGGCGCCTTTAACAACCATCACCGAACTTGGATTAATTCAAGTGTCACGCCTTCTAGTTCGCTAGTGTGTATGAAAGGATTTATACGTTGAAGATGCGGGCTTAAAGTTTTAGATTTCTCTAACTTGACGTATTCTGAACCAAACTCAGCTCTTTGAAACACTTGGACCATCCTTGTAATCGATAACTTCTGTTCGTTAGCCGAGATAGCAACATCTCCACTATGTTTCTTCCCTTGAATAAACCGATTTACATATGCCATAATCCGCAGGACTTTATTAAATGGCGAACATCTTACAACAAGCTCAACGTAGACAATGTACTCAATGTACTAAATCGATTATCTTCCGTGGGTACAAGCCGCCAGACAACATTCTCTGAGAGCTCTTGAATTTCAGAAACTTGAATCGCAACAAATGTTGCTAGAGTGGACGGATCCCTCTTTAGCCAGTATAAAGTGACTTGGGAGTCCGACCAGAAGTTAATGCTTTCAAACTCTAATCTGTTAAGCAAGGGAAATTCTTAAGCCCATAGTTTGGCAAGCAGATGCGCCGCACACAGCTCGAGCCTTGGAATCGACTTTGTCTTAAGGGGGGACACTCTCGACTTGGCGGTCAGTCAAGTGACAAACTATTTGAGTCGATGCATCAGCAAAGCCGTGGATTTGAACACTGTCATAGGAAGACAAACAAATTTATCGAGGAATTGATATCTGGTTAATTTTTAGTAAATTCTGTTCGAATTCATTCCAACTGGTATGTTAATTAATGCGAATCAATTCGTTTTGTCGCCACAGTTCCAGAAGCAAGATTTTAGCTCTGGTGATCAATGGGCACAACAATCCGAAAGGATCAAACAAACGGGCTGTGACGGATAAAATGTTGCGTTTAGTTGGTGGTAGGAACTGAAGCGAATCCTTTAAACTATAATGAAATGCATCACTCTGAGGGTTTTATCTCGTCCCAAGCGTTTTCACAGACTCGGAAGTGTTGAATATTAAAGATTTTTCTGGTCCCTGGTTAGTCATTAAACTTGGGTGATTGCCCATTTGGCCAGCTGGAAGCCCCCTAACTCCAACACCTTGGTCACTTCTCTGCGAATGACTTCCAACTCTTCTAAACTGTTTGCTCCTGTGAGCATATAGTCTACATAGAAGTCGCTTGAAATAACCTCTGATGCAACAGGATGTGACTCAGAGTAAATTTTAGCTAGTTCCAAGAAGCAACGAATGACCAAAAGCCGAGCAGAGGCTGTCCCATAAGTGACAGTGTTGAGGCGATAGGTTTGGAGAGCTTGCGTCGACTTTTCCCTTCACACGATAAGTTGAAAATTTCTATCTTCATTGGCAGTGTTATCTGGCCTATACATCTTCGAGATATCAGCAGTCAGGGCATAATTGTGTCATCGAAATCTAGCCAAAATAGCGCAAAGCTCCCTCTGAATAGTTGCACCCACGATTAGAGTCTCATTTATTGAGATCGAGGTTGACGTTTTACCTTAAGCATCAAAAACAACTCGCAACTTTGTGGTGCTACTATCAGGTCTCAGGACACATTGTTGTGGAATGTAATAGTGTTGCCCTGGAGGAGGTGTTGGAAGCACTGACATATGCCCAAGGTTAAGATACTCTTTCACTCTTTCTTCTCTATCAAGGATACATGTCATGTAACTCGCGATTATTTCCAAGCTTGCGCTCCAACGCAAGAAATCTTCGCATTGCCGTTTCGAAGGATAGAACTAAATCATTGGATTTCACTTAAATGGCAACTTTACCTCAATACGACCTGACATAAGCCTGTGTACTGTTTACTTAAAGTGCTGTTCGCAAGCAACTTGTTCAGCTGTATAAAAAGCCTCCGGGACGTGTTCCAAATCCCAAAACCGTTCTACTAGAGAGTCGACAGAACTTATATTTTCACTACCAGTGACGCTGCATACTTGAGCATTATTCGATGCGCGTTGAGTGTACTTTCCCGAAATAATCCATCCTAATAAAGTTTTCTGGATTGAAGGATGTTCGGAACCCAATTTTATTTGGTCTACGCTGAGAAGTTCAAAAAGGGATTCTGCCCCAATTAGTAAGTCTACTTTTGCGGGCTTGTGAAAACGAGGGTCTGCCAATTCAATGTTTGCTGGAATTTTCCATTGTGCACAATTGACTTCGTAATCTGGTTGATATGATGAAATGGAGCTTAACACCCAAAAATCAGTAGCGAATCTATGAGCACTGACCCGAGAATGAATCGACGTGTGAACTTTGTGCCGTACTACAGAGTCGTTCTTCCCTGCAGTAGTGTTATTCAAATAGGATTCTTTTCTGTGTAACCGCAAGCGCTATGCTAAGTCCTCGGCCATAAAGTTTATTTGAGACCCTGAGTCTAACAGAGCTCGTGCTAATTGAATCTGTCCAAATCTATCCCGTACCTTAACGACCGCCGTAGCAAGAATAACTTGGTCACTACTTGCAACATAACAAGAATGGGCTTATTGGTACGATACTGAAGGTGCCTGGGCTTGCACTTGAGGAAGTGATCCCGAAGAAATTCGTTGCTGCTCTACTCCGTATCTGTGAAGAAGTGTATTATGGGGCTTGGAGCAAACGCGACACTTTGTTGCATTGCACTTCCTAACTGGATGACCTAGATTCAGACAATTAATGCACAACCGAGTGTGTTTCGTAAAATCGAACCGTTGGATCACAGATAAAGCCATGAAAGGTTGACAACTGCCTAAACTATGGTTTGTCGCTGAGCAATATCGACATTTTGATTCAGGTCTGCGATCTGTTTGTGTGCATGAGAAGGACGATTTGGAATATCCTCTGTTGGAACCTTGATTAGGCTTTCCTTTACTTTTAGTTGACTCCTCAGCAGCTAAATGTTGATATCGAAGATTCAACTGATTCGCATAATTGGACCATGTCGGCAACCTATTATAATCTAGCTGTTCCTCAAATCGGGATATTGTTGTGTGATCTGCTTTGGATATTGCTTTGTGAAAAAAAATTGCGTTATTTTTTCCTTTTCATTACCCAAGGACTGTAACTATGCATAAAGGGCCAATGTTTCAAATATAAGAGACCTCAAGCCTGATGCAGAGGGTTTTAATACTTGCGGGGGGTCAAACAGCTGAGAAATCGTGTCAAAAAAGAACAAACATTTATTATCGTACACGTTTTTTAGACTGGCTAATGTCTTCTCATAATTTAGATCTTAAATTTAAAAAGCTTTACCAGTTTTTAATGCATCATCTGTTGGACATGTTAGCAAATAATTAAATTTCTCTATGTTTGTTAGAGATTGGTCGTTATGGACTAAACTCTCAAAAAGACTTATAATATTATTGTAGTCAAAAATGTTTTCCACTAAATGTGGGTAAATTCATTTTTGGTAACTAGGACAAATGACGATAACCACTGATATTACCTTAAATCATTCACTGGATTTAGCACATCGATGTCTCCTTGGATATGCATCAATTTTCCGCAATATGTTTCGAGAAGTTGCATTCGGTATTCCATTTGAACCCTATCAAATGAAATAGTTTTTTCCTCAAATGACGTTCTCATACTTTGAATTTCACTCATAACCCTGTCGTGTTTTTGCATAGTCAATATTAGTTTAGCATTAGGCTTTGATGATACTTCCTTTTCTTTTTCAGAAATTTTAGGTTAATTTAAATAAATAAAATATTCCAAGTAAAAAGTCGGCCACAAGGGTTAAATAAATCTGTTTCAAAAATGCTCAAAATGTTCCCTTAATAAGTCTCCAACGATATCCAAATTTTAAATTTTGATATATATAAAATTTAATTCCTCCAAAGAAAATTTTTGGGTTGTATAAGTGTTAAATGTGCACAGAAGCACCAACAAAAGCACAAAATATGTGTGTGTGTTTGCCGTTAACCAAAGCCGAACAATGTTGACTTTTATTTAACAAATAATTTGTCTAAACTATTTCAGTGGGTCCCGTACGGGTTCAAGATGCCCACAAACACATCAAAAATATGCCAGCAAATGTATCACAATTTTCCATATAAACCGAATTAATGTTCAGGCAAATACATATATAAATATACAACTGTAAGCAGGTAAATTCACTGAAAGTCACTACCGCTGAATGTGGCGCTAAAAATTAACCGATGTGCTGTTTATGTACAACATATATATATAGCAGACAAATAACTTCTCTGCAACTGCGCAAAAGAGAATCGAAATTAACGGCAAAACGCCGGTATATATATAATTTTTTTTTTTTTTTTTCAGTTGTACCGTATGTCTATAACGCACATAAATATCCAATTTTTGCAGTATTTTAACACCATAAGTTTTGTCACTATTTTATTTTTGTTTATTTTCAAGTTGGGGTTTATTTGGGGCTTAATAATTTTTTCTAATATAATTAGGTTCCAAGAATTATTACCATGAAGAATGCACACATACACACATAAAGTTGAGTGCTCACAAACTTTAATTTTTGGCACTGAATACCTGTTTGTGATGATTTTCCAAGAACTTTCCTTTCCGGATCCAACTGCTTTCGCCAACAGTTTAAACAGCTTCGCGGAATTCCACCAGCTAGCTTTTTCGCCAACAATTAAGAAAAAACTCAAAAAGTGCCGAGACGAGAGGTGCACTGTTTTTTGTTAGTTTTTTTCCAACGCAAAAATTAATGAAAAGCTAGCCGTAGTCCCTGCTCGGGCGCCATCCGGAATCCGGAAGAGTTTTCCCGGAAAATTTACTTTTAAATAATTGAAGTAAAAAAGACTGGCGCTTAGCGGCTAGGGAATTTCCAAAGAAGATTAAGCAAAACTAATAAAAGTCGGTTCCAAAATTTTATTGTAGCCAGCAGCTTCAAGTATCGATCGGCGAATGTCCTCCCGAGCAGCATACAACTCCGCAAAGCCACCAACCGAAAAGCTTATCAGTTGCACTCAAGATTGAGCATAGCCGAGTTGTTTGTGATTTAATTGATAAGCTTTTGTACAATTTGGCTTGGCTGCATATATTCAATTCAATTTGTTTTATTATCTTTCCTTAAAGCCAACAATAAAACTTAATCATCAGCTTCAACAGTTGTATCAATACAAGTAACAGAGAATCTAGTAGACTAACACAATGTGCAGAATGATTAAGTATAAATGAAACCTGAAAAGGAATGAAAACTTTGGCAGAGTTATCCAAGTCAAAACTTATAGAAGCGAATAGACGATATGGACAAGATAAAGGCAAAGGATTTAATGGTGACGGCCATGACTCTCGCCGGTAACGTAGGATATGCTGTGGCTGCTCTCTCCGCTGTGATGGAATGTCGTCTTTATGCCCTTTAGCCCGGTAATCATCAGAGCCACTATGGCCATAGTATTTCGTTAGGTTCTCACTGACTCACTTCGTTTTCTGTCAGGATTCGGCACGCTGCTGAGATATTGGAGAGCGTACTTAGTCACTCATTTCCGAGAAACTTCTCATTCAAACTCACTAAACTCGTTTCGAGCATTGTGCCTTCGAATGCCGGATTTTTGTCATTCATACAAATGTCTATTGTATATACTACCGTACTGCCTGCAACATTTCTTGCCGTGGATAGTTCGACACTTAGCTATATCACTATGTGGCAGAAGCCATATTCTGATGACACTAATTTGTATTTCTTTTACATTATGAGAAGAAAGTTTCCGGAAATTGTCATTTAAAATGCCCACACATAATATTTTTAACCTTCTTTTTTTTTGTTGACTTTGTAATGTCCTTAATTACTATACTGAAAATGACCGCGATCTATTTGTTTTCAGTCGACCTAAGTAGTGTTTTGCGATTTGTGCAATGCTGAATTTTTGCAAATGTTAAAAATGGCTTATGGTGAATAGATTTTATTGAAAACTAAAGTCGACGACTAGTACAAGGTCGGTAAACATGCTTGAGAAGCCGGCGAAGACATGCCTCGTTCCGTTCGCCCTTCGCCATCTACCACTGTCGATAACTTCAACAAAATGAAGCATATCATGATCTAAGTTCAGTGTTAGAGAGTTAGCATGTCAGCTAAACATTGGCCGTGAATCAACACGTTTAATTTTGGCAACTAATTCGGGTATGAGACACGTCACCGCTCGACTTGTTTCAATAAAGCTGCCTTTTTAAATAAATAAATTAGAAACCCTCCTTTGATATACTAGATCCAAAACATGCGACAAAAAAAATGCCAAAAAAAAAGGAGAACAATTTGAAGGTGCGGCCCGTAATATAGCGTTTGACCCAAAAAGGCCATTTCAACGGCCTTTTTTCGTTGCCGTGGAGTTGGACAGCATGCGCTACCATCATAGGTGGCCAGAACAAAAAAAAAGCATATGTCGACATTGACTGGATCTTTGCTTCAAATACTAAAGTCATATTTCCATATGAGTACTTCTATAATGTCGAATGCTACATATTTTAAGCATTCAAAGTAAAAAATGTTTTAAAATATTTTTTTATTCATTGTTCCATAAATGGTTACTTATTGCATTTTTTCTAGGACTATTAATGGGGCAAGTGATGATTTTGAGATTATGTAAAATAAAATAAAGAATTCGCACGCGACAAAAACAGAAGTTACTTTCGCGGCAAGCTGTTTAAACACTGATTATAGCGAAACGCCAGTAATTATTGTATTATAATTTTAAAGGTCAAGCGTTGGAGTCCGATTCTTGTGTTCTTAATTTCAGCTTAAAATATAGTCTTATTATTTTTTTTATTATTAAATTTTCACACAACACCCGATCATACATTACATATGTAAGTTAGAATAATGCATTACACAGGCCAACAGCATCTCAGAAACCAGAGTATACTTTTCCGACGGATTTTGATGCGCTGCACTCAAATCTGGCCTCAGATTTTTTTTTCTGTCCCTCAGGTTTTTGAGATATCTCGACTTTTTCGTTACTTTTGAGGTGCCATTTTTTTTATTTTGTCGGTCTGTGTTATAATTCGCACTTTCCTTTTTATTCAACTTTCGTTTCAATCTATCTTTACGTTCACAACTTTGAGGGCTCTTAATTTTGGACTCGAAATCTTTTGTTCGAACTTTTAAAATTCCATTTCCATTTCATTTTTGCGCCGTCGCGGCATCTAAACGATTTTAAGCTTGCTTACTCCTACGCTCTCTTGCTCTCCCGCTCTCTCTGTGCAGTTGCACTTCTTATCTAATTTCTCGCCTTTATTCTCTTTACGTAAAACGTACAATGGTAAGTCCCTATAAAGACTTCTGGAATTTTCTGCTTTGTTAAAGAATGCAATAAGGTAATTTCCCAAGTTGATGTCTCCATCGGCTGCTGGTTGTTCGAAAACAGAGTGCACACCAAGTTCATTAAGACTAGTGCTCAAAGCTGATAAAGGCTTCCGCTACTGCTGTGTTGCCTGCCGCGAAGTTGAACAGCAAATGAAGTTTTTTATGCGGCAAACCAGAGGCAGTTTTAAAGAGCTATTATCGAGTTTTCGTAAAACTCATGATATGCTCTTAAGCTATTAAATGAAACTGGGGTGCCGCATGCGGGCGGTTACAAGCAACCCGCCGCGGTGCCTCAAAAGCAGCCTTCCCCGGCACTGCCCTCGATCATCCTCCAACCCAGAGATCAAGCACAAAAAAATGATTCGGTATCCGAATGTGCCGCAGGAGTGACCATTCCGCCGTCTATATCCGTTTTGTCCTCTGGGGGTTCTGAAATAGCGACCCCTCAGAGCCCTGTTAGTATATCCCCCCAGGGTATACCGGCCGATGCCGGCATTGCAGCAACTCAGTCCGCCTTACCGAATGCCCTTATAGTAGTTCCACCCACGAAACAGATATTCGTTTCGCGGCTCTCCCTGATCAGACATCGGATGATGTAATTGTAATATTCAAGGCAAAACCGGAGCCGAAAAAATAAAGATTAATGTGAACAAATTTAAATTTTCTTGTGCTAGGGACATTTCATCTTTTAAAATAAATGTCCCTAACGAACTTTTTGAAACAATATGCTCTACCAATTTCTGGCCAGAGTATATTGTTGTCAAAGAGTACGAAGCTAGGAAAAGAAACGTCGGCCTGTGGGAATAGCTCTTCCCAGGTCCGATCAGACCACTCTGCCCTCTACTTACATTACCGTCCCAAAAAACAAAATCAATTCCTTATAATTTCCTGTAAGAATGCAAGACGCCTACGCAGTAAGCTTCAAAACTTAATTTCTGATTTTGTGTTCCGGGTTATCGTGTTCACAGAGTTAGTTTGGCTAGGGTGGCGCCCCTCACGCAACCCGAAGATCCTTATCATCCTACTTTCGATGTGACTCTCGATATTGGGAACGATGTACAGAGTATTTCTGACCGACCAGTCACAAAAGTTCCCTCCTTTTGCCATGAATTCATATTTTACTGCATCTGCCTCGTTACACTATCCACCAATCTCTAATAAGCCTCCATGGTTTACTAAAGAGTTGAGTCGCCCTAAGAATATAAAATCTAGACTGTATGCTAAATTTAGACGCATCTGCTCTTCTAAAAACTGCTTCTAAAAACTATTTGACTAGCTGCAGGCCTTAGTTCTCACAGGACAATAAACGATTTTTTATTTTTTCATTTGAAAATACGACCGCAAATAATGATCAGGCAGTTTGCGCAGTTTTTTCAAGCCATATATTCAAATTCCACGGATTCAAATCAGACATATTCTTACAGCATGCCCAAGTCGAAACTCTCTTCTTATTCATCTTCATCGCGAAAAGCCTATTTGCCAGGTCCCGACGGAATACCTGGCTGTGTGCTTAGGTATTGTGCCGAAGCCCTGTGAAAGCCCCTTTTTAAATTGTTTACCTAATCCTTAGAAACTTTCCACTTTCCCCTTATTTGGAAGGAATCATTTCTAATTCCTCTCCACAAAAAAGGTAGCTAATCCGGAGCCAATAACTACAAAGAAATCTCTAAGTTGTCGGCCATCCCAAAACTTTTCGAAAATGTCATTACTCCACCTTTGCAGCACCTTTGTCGATCAGTAAATTTCCATGTCAACATGGATTTATTAAGCGAAGATCAACAACAACAAACCTTTTGGAGCTCACTTCTTTCATCATAAAGGGCTTCCATAATAATCTTCAGACAGATGTCATATATACTGATTTCAGAAAAGCATTTGACTCTGTTAACCATTGTTCATGCTGAACAAGTGAGGGTCAGCGATCACTCCAGGTGTTCAGCACTAGTGAAGAGTGCACCGTTTTTACCCGGTTCCGGGGCAGCAACGAAGCCGCCATATATAATATGTAAAAGCACTCTCAAAATAAAACCCGAAGCGAGACGACGCTATTTGGATTTTCCACCCCAACAAACCCCATTTTTTGCCATCATTTTCTTTGGGAATTTTGGGATCGCTTATTACCAGGCCCCGAGGACATCATTTTTTGGTCCTTCGAGCCGGATATTCCAGCGCTTTTTGCCAAGATAAGTACAGTGCCAAATTCCCACCATATATGCATATATGCACACATATATATGCATATATATTGATGCACTCTGTTGCCCCACTACAAAATTGTAGCCGCCTTTGCAATAATATATGCATGTATGTATGTACATATATATATGCTCCTATTTATGTTTTTAAATCAGCCAGGCTTACATCAAGTCAAGGCAAGTCAAAATTTTCCAAATTTTCCATAGTAATCTATGCATGTGTATGTTTGTCCATCCATAATAATCCTAAGCTTGTCCAGTGACCACATAAGCTTTCATCAAAGTGCACTCCATACATAAAATTCATACACACATAAAGCAACTTCCATCCACACCAAATACATACAATGTCATTTTGCATACACGGCCTATTATCTACGAACATACATTCATATGTCCATTACTTGTGGGTGTTTATAGATCGGCGGCATCCAAAAGGGAGCATTAATTAATCCCATCCACAACATTTGTACATATTGTTCGTCCAGGTGCCACTTTACAATAACAACATAAAACAAAAGAAAAACCCAAACAAATAAAACCTAACTTCTCATTAGCAAAAAGTGCGCATATAGCTCCGGCTGGACCGGCAGTTGGGAACCGGCAGTTAACCTTGTCGCCGCAGCTAAAGCACAACCACAAAATAAACAAAAAAAAAGAGTGAAACGAACACAAACAAAAAGTTAAACAAATACAACAAATTAAAAGCAGCGTTTATATTATTTATATTCTTTATTTTATTACGCTAAGGTAGCAACGACAGCCATATGCGGTTTAGTCTGCTAAGGAGCTGTTCACACTTGCATTACTTTTCGTACATTTTTTGAAGTTTTTTGTGTAGCGGTTTCGTTGTACGGGCTTCAACTAATTTTTGCATCGCGACATCTAGCGTACGATATCGTTCAAATAAATTACATCCATTTCGATTATTTTTGGCACGCTTTATCCAGCGTCTAAGCTTTTATTATTTATTCTCCAAATCGATCAACGTTATTTTTCGACTATATTATTTTGTGCATATTTCTTTAAACGCTTTATCCAGCGCCCCTGCATTAAGTTAAAATCGATTACATCTCTGTCGATTATTTTTGGCACGCTTAATCCAGCGTCCAATTTTTTTTATTATTTAATTTTAAAAAAATCGGTAAACATATTTTTCGAATATATCTTCCAGTGTTTTATCCAGCGCCCCCTGAGTGATTTTAAATCGATAACAACATTTTCGATTATTTTTGTGGGACGCTTAATCCAGCGTCCAAGGATTTTATTATATTAATTTCCAAATCGATAACCATAAATTTTCGATTATTTCTTTAAAAAGCTTTAACCAGCGTCCCTGTATTGAGTGAAAATCGATACCATATTTTTTCGATTATTTTTTTTTTTAATTATTCATTTTAACTCGATAAACATATAAATATATATTTATTTGTTTTTTATTTTTTATTTCTTATTTCCTCTCGATCAATTTGGGCTTTTTATACGCTTCGTCTAGCGTCCCTAAGCGTCATCCAAGTCGATAGATTAAATCACGCCTTTACATTCTTCGGCTCCAACGAGAGCTTAATATGCCAATTGGCGACGGTAAGGAGGTAAAGACCCATTTGAACATTTCTGAGGCGGAAGCGTCTCACTGAGTCAGGGTGAAGAGCGAATCCTCTGTGCCTTCCAAAAGCGAAAATCCCACTCGAAGCCGAAGCCCATCGGCAAGCACAACTTCACTTAAAGCCACGAGCACGTCGCTCCAAGTTCCACGGCCGATACCATCCATAATGGCTCAGTCTGAAGGGGACAATGCCTTAATGAAATTCATGACCATAACCGATAGGGTGGGTCAGTTCGAAGCCAGAGTCAACACCCCTGCTGACACAAGTCCGTCCATCCACACGAGTAGGGTTCGACTCGAGCAGATCTGGGCCCTCTGGGATAAAGTTGAAAAGGAATACGAGACGTTGTAATTGGCAGGAGATTTAATTGGTTTTATAGCAGCACACCACAGAAAAACAGCCACAGACGGGTAGCAGTAGTTTTGCAATAAGTTTATTTATTTTCAGCTCCCGAATCAATGCGTTCATATATTTTTCGTAAGCGTGGCGCAGCACCGCTTAAAAACTTTTGTATTTCTTCTCTCTTCTTCGCCAACTAAGTAATGGCGTCCTTTTTTGCGATGAGTGACAAAGGATAACAACCTTATCGATAATTCTTTTACCGATACATCAAAGTAAACAGATTATTTTTAAATAAACGATAAAAATGGATTTAAACTTAAATTATGGCGGCAACATTCCCCCTTCCGTAATTGATCCTCGGGTGGTCAGTTACCATCTCCTTCGCCGACATTAAGAACCGCGATCTTGGTGGCTGGTCGATCGAGAATTCCATGTTGAGTTTTAATAGTAGCTCGACGAACCTGACCGTCCTTGGCTGTAATGGTGCTGGTTACTCGACCTTTAAGCCATAGATTTCGGGGCAAATTCTCGTCGACGATGTTGACTATGCTTCCGACTGATATCGGCGAGCATTTCTCGAACCATTTTGTTCTTCTAGTGAGCATCGGTGTAAACTCTTTCACCCAACGTTGCCAGAAACGATCTCCAAAGCGTTTAACCTCGTTCCAGCGACGTCTCAAATTCAGGTGGTCCGGGTTGATCGGTTTGTATCCGTTTGATGATCCCATTAACAGGTGGTTCGGAGTAAGCGCGGAGTCGTCCTCAGAGTCCATGCTGACAAAGTTTAACGGACGTGAGTTAATGATGAATTGCGACTCCATTATGAATACTTCCATTGAATGAATACTTCGGGCAGATGTGTTTAAGGACTGTCTTGGTAGTGCGGACCAATCTTTCCCAAGCTCTGCCCATGTGTGGGGCGCCTGGGGGGTTAAATCGCCATACAATTCCGTCGAACTTAACGGCTATTTTATCGAAATCAATCTGGATTAACTCCTCTCGCACTGCCTTTTCAGTAGCCTTGAAATTGGTGCCATTTTCGGAGTAAATTTCTCTCGGTGTGCCGCGAAGTGCCATGAAGTTTGTCAGACACATAACGCAGGAACTTGTATCGAGGCTGTGGGCGATTTCGAAATGAACTGCACGCAAGGTCCAGCAGGTAAGCAGCACGACCCATCTCTTCTCTTTCCGTCTTCCAACGTTGACAAGACTTGGCCCAAAATAATCGACGCCAGTGAAGGTGAACGGTTTTTGAAAACTTCCCAACCTGGCTTTTGGAATTGCAGACATTTGTGGAGGCTGTGGCGTAACGTTGCGATTTTTGCATATTTGCCAGGCTTTTCTAACGGATTTATGGAGTACTCTAAGCCGCAAAATATAAAATTTCGATTTTATGTCATTTATGACAGTTTCGTGGGCGAGGTGGTGATATTTCTCGTGATAAAATCGAACTAGCAAAAATGTTACTCGACTCTCCGGTGGCAATATTATTGCGTCTGTAGAGTTTTCAATGGCGTTCACTCTTCCTTTAGTACGAAGGATTTCCTTGTCGTCCAGATATGCGTTTAGTCCGGCCAATCTGCTCTTCGCGCTTATTAGTTTTTGACTCTTCAAGGAATTGATTTCATCTGCAAACTCCAGTCCCTGTGCTTCCTTGTATAGCAGTGTCTGTGCTTCTTGGACGTGAACTGTAGTTACCGCACTGGGCATGTCGGTCCTGCTGCATTTGGCTCGCAGTCGCTGGATATACAGGAACATGACTGCAACGGCTCTGTAAAGGCGACCTCCGTTGGCTTGGAGGGAATCGTTGGCCACGTATTGGGTTTGTCTTTCAAAAACTCGGGCCCGTAAAGCCAAGTGTCCATCCAAGGGTTGTTGATAACTTTTGTAGCCCCGTCCGCAACGTTGAGTTTCGACGGGATCCATTGCCATTGATCCGCTCGAGTGGTTTTCAAGATTTCGCCGATTCTGTGCATCACGAACTGTTGAAAGTGACGGGGGTCCATAACCAACCATTGTAGAACGGTACGGGAGTCCGACCAGAAAGTAGTACTATCGACTCGAAGGTTACGGACTTTGGCGATAATTTTCGCCAAGCGTCAGCCCATCACTGCCGCTTGGAGCTCCATGCATGGAATGGACAGTGGTTTTAGTGGCGCAACTTTGCTTTTCGCGGCCACAGGCATTACGTCAACCTTGTCCTTTTGCGATACACGCAGGTAGCAGGCAGCGGAATAAGCGTGCTCGCATCCACAAACGTATGCAGGTCGATGCGGCTTGCATTAGTTATCCCCATGGAGTAGCATCTCGGAATGTTGACCGTTGCGACTTCAGACAGTAACAGCTTCCACTGGTTCCAGTCCTCCACCAATGACTCTGACAGCTCTTCGTCCCAGTTAATATTTGCGGGCCAGATTTTCTGCAGAAGGATTTTTAGCCCGATGGTATGACACGATAGCAAACCCAAGGGATCGAAGATTGATATCAAGACCTGGAGGATTTCTCTCTTAGTTGGGACCGCAGAATTAATAAAGACGTCTCGCTTAAGTCTTGAGAATCTGCAAACAAACTTAAAGATGTCGTTATGTGGGTCCCAGTACATACCCAAAACCTTTTCTGTATCGCTAAATTGCACTGGCTTCTGATTTTCGGTGTTTTCGTCGATCTTTAGATGAGATCTGGAATTTGACGCCCAATTGCGAATTTCGAATCCGCCTCTGGCGTGAACCTCTTTGATTTGGTTGGATATTTCGATGGCTTCCTGCTCTTCGTTCATGCTGTTGATAAAGTCGTCGACGTAGTGCGCACGCTGAATCGCTTCCACGGCTAATGGGAATTGATGTTGGTGCACCTCGGGCTATAAATGGAGCGCAGCTAATTCCGAAGGTCATGGCTCGCATAACGTAGGTGTTTATTTTATCCTTGCTAGCATCGTACCAGAAAAAGCGCTGAGCATGCATGTCTTCTTGGCGAATGTTGATCCTGTGGAACATTTCGGCGATATCGCCGCTTACAGCGACTTTTCCGACTCTAAAGGCTAGTAGATAAGATAAGAGGGGTTAAGCATCCGGTCCGCTCAGCAGAAGGTCGTTGAGGCATATTCCATTCGTCTTCGCTGCCGCATCCCAAACCAGCCTAATTTTTCCTGGCTTATTCGGGTTTAAGGCCAAGTGCGAGCTTCCTCTTTCGCAGCCTCCTCGTCCGATAGTTGCTTGGCGTATCCTTTTGCAAGAAAATTTTTGATTTGGTCGTCGATTTTGGTGTACAGATCTGGTTCGCCCAGAATCCTTATTCTCATGCATTGCAAACGCTTTAGAGCAATAACTCGACTCTCGGGGAGATTTTCAAGATCGTTCCGCCATGTGAGCCCGACTTCATAATTTCCAGATTTGTTGTGGCACGTCTGCTTCAGTATTTTGCCTGCTCGTTTGTCCTCGCTCGACAGGAGCTTTTTAGGCAAGATTACATCGAGGTCGAATTGCTCCTTCACTTGATCGTGAAGTTCTTGCCAATTGCACTCGAAGTGGTGCATGGAAACGTGGCATTTGGAGTTTGTTGATCCTTAGATGGTCCATCCTAACATGCACTTTTACGCTATTGGATCGTTCCACTTGCCTTCGCAGATCCTGCGAGGAACGGCGATTTTCCAATTGTTCGTTCCGATTAACAACGCTGGCTGCGCAGAATAAGACTTTAGTGGCAGGTTCTTCAGATAGTTATACTTACTGGGCAGTTCGTCTATATCGACGGTTTGTTTTGGCAGCGCGATGTTTTTTACGGTCTGGACGTTGTTGAGCCAATACCGTTTTTCTCAACCTTCCGCGGAAATCTGAATTGATGCGCGCACGGAAGTATCTTCAAATCGAGTGGTTTCACCAGTCCACTGTAAGCATATCGGTGGCGGTGAGCCTTTTATATTTGCATCTATTAAGGTAAAGGAGGATCCTTCATCCAAAAAGGCGAAAGTGTCGATCTTCTTGGCATTCCGCCGCAGAGTTACCGGCACGATGCGAAAAAACTGGTTACCCTCTACGTCGCTTTGGTGCGTGCTTACGTGTTGTTGATTTATCGTGTTGTTGGATGTGTTGGGAACGTTTTCCGAGTGGAGTAGTGGATGATGCTTCCTTGTACAGCCGTTCATTCCGTAATCCCTCGGACGACAATTGTTTCGGTAAACATTAAGGCAACGGAAGCAAGCCCTTTCAGCTTTTGCAACTTGCCACCTCTGTTCCACAGTGCTGGATTTAAATTGGTCGCATTGCGTTACCCAATGATTTGTGGATTCGCATGCTATGCACTTTGGATTAGGCTGTTGCTGAACTGAGGCTGCTTGGCTATGACTTATGGCACTATAATTTCTCTCGGCTGGGCTGCTATTGTGGGTGTTTACAGAACTTGCCCTGTAATTTTGCTAATACTAAACGTAAACCCCAAACTTATCCTTCCTCTCTTTCATTTGAAAATACGACCGCAAATAATGATCAGGCAATAGCCGATCTATTTGCACAGTTTTTTCAAACAACATATTCAAATTTCACGGATTCAAATCAGACATATTCTTACAGTATGCCCAAGTCGAACCTTATTTTCAGTCCTAGTTTGAACGAAAGCTCTCTTCTTATTGATCTTCATCGCGTAAAGCCTGTTTATTTGCCAGGTCCCAACGGAATACCTGGTTGTTCGCTTAGGTATTGTGCCGAAGCCCTGTGCAAGCCCCTTCTTAAGTTGTTTACCTTATCCTTAGAAACTTCCCACTTTCCCCTTATTTGGAAGGAATCATTTATAATTCCTCTCCACGAAAAAGGTAGCAAATCGGGAGCCAATAACTACAGAGGAATCTCTAAGTTGTCGGCCATCCCGAAACTTTTCGCAAATGTTAGTAATTTCAGTAATTTCTCCATGTCAACATGGATTTATTAAGCGAAGATCAACAACAACAAACCTTTTGGAGCTCACTTCTTTCATTATAAAGGGCTTCCATAATAATCTTCAGACAGATGTAATTTATACTGATTTCAGTAAAGCATTTGACTCTGTTAACCATTCACTTCTTCTTAGGAAACTTGACTTAATGGGGTTTCCGGATGATCTTCTCAGATGGATCTCAAGTTATCTGATTGGCGGGACGCAAAAGGTCCTCTTTAAAAACAGCTTGTCTAATGATCTCCGGGTTACGTCTGGCGTCCCTCAAGGGAGTCATTTGGGTCCCTTGTTGTTTACATTATTTGTTAACGACCTGCCCAAAGTCTTGATTAACTCTAGAGTACTTATGTACGCTGACGATGTTAAGCTTTGCGT
>VNJS01012569.1:0-10936 GCA_008042575.1 Drosophila watanabei | reverse complement strand
GCGCCTCAAAAAGCGCCATCCCGGGGATAAGGATGCTCATACCCTGAAGGCAGGCGAGGTGGAGAAGGACCTAGGTCTGGAAACCATCGTGGATGCCGCCCAGTGAGCACGGTACCCATGACACTCAGGGTGCTGCAGCTCAACCTTCATAGAAGCAAGGTCGCCTCGGCGGAACTCCTGATAGCCATGAAGCAAGGATCCGCCGATATTGCGTTATTGCGTTATTGCGTTTCAGAGCAAACTCCGTTTTTTGTACATAGACTTTGTATAGGGGGCTAGTGGTGGGAAAAAGTTACATCCAAGTTGCGTCCAAGTAACGTTTGTACGATAACAACTAGGTATTATCGATATTCGGACTATCGAACGAGTTTCCCCACCAAATCGAAATAAAATCTTAGCAACTGATAGATGAAGCAAAGATGCCTTAAGGAACTTCTCTAGCTATCGACTGAAAATGTGGAAGGATCACGGAAGAACTCCATCTATAAGGTGATAGCCTCTTTCCAGAATTTCATGAAAGCATTTTTAGAAACCCTTACGAATTAGCGTTTGTTTAAATAAAAAAAGACAAATAATTTTTAAAATTAATACACAATCAACAAGTATTTATTAAGTATTTCCAGCTAGAAACGTTGTCTGTTTTCTGCATCGTTTACGATTACCGTGACCTTCTCTTTAGTGAGGAAATCAGATTTATACTCGTCACCAAGATAGTTCCACGGCAAAACTTTAATAAAGTCTGGCACACTATTGCTCAATAACCGCCGAAGACTCGCTACGGTGCGGTACTCCGCAGAGAAACCCAAGGAGCACAAGGAATTCCAATTCACGTCTTCAAAGAAATAGATGAAAAGAAGAATCTTGCTTGTGAAGATTTGGAAGCCGTAAGCCATTCGCTGTGATGGGGCTCCAAGTTTTGCAGCTCCTCAAAAGTTTCTGGTGACATCGCGGCCAAGAAAATGCCTTCATCATGGTTTCTTTATTATGTTCCATTGCTGAGGTTTTCAGGCTTTCCTCGTTGCTCGAATTGCTCCTTTGCCTTAGTTTTTTTACTTTCAAATAAATACTGACAACTAGCTGTCAAACCAACTCAATAACGCAACTTTTTCCAGTAGAAACACCCATTCTGCGTTTTGCGTTTCATTCGATAACGATAGGTAACGCACAATTAAAAAGAACGTAAGAATGTCAGCAACATTATTAACAAAAACAAAAAACCGCAACCACTTTTCAAGGTCGAGCTCGAGTCAGACAGTAAAACCTTAAAGAAAAATGATGTGCACCGGTGCAACGGTCCCGTACAATGCACAAATTGTCAGAAGTAAGTCAGTCTGCGTAGACTGCGGAGACATCCACAATTCCGCACACTGCCCTAACAAAGAAGACCCACGTACAAAAAAATGTCGAAATTGCGGAGGAAACCATACGGCCATACGGTGTACAAGGAGCTGAAGAGTCGTATGCGACGAGCGACAGCTATCCTACGCTGATGCTCTACGAACTGACATGGAAAGTCCACTTCAGCCCCACCTAGAAAACGCTAAGCAAGTCCCAGTCCCACCGCACAGCAATTTTGAAACTATGATGTTCACCATGCAACAAAGTATTATGGAGCTCATGTCCTTTATGAAAACGACCATGTAAACGCTGGTTCAGAACCTACGTTTCTTCTGGTAGCCTCACATATTGACCAGCGGATCCCAGAAAGATACCAGATCTAATTGATTTCGCTGTGACAAAAAACATCCCACGCAATCTAATAAGCGCCCAGGCCCCACCGCAGCCCTTGAAGAGGTACTCGTCGTCGTCGCAGCCATGATCTCAACACCACAACGGAAATATGTGCAACTAAGGAAGTTCAAGACCAACCTGCAAATTGAACAGCTCGTTCTGGAAAAAAAAGCGTCTGTGACGGGCGTGGCAAACCAGCAGATCGCCATGCATAAAGCAACGTTTAAATAAAGCAACCCGAAAACTAAACAGGGCTCTGAAGCAAGATGCCGAAAAAGCACAATTAAGATATATTGAGAAACTCTCCCCAACTAGTACAAAGCATCCTTTGTGGAGGGGTCACCCAAATCTAAGCTCTTCGGTTGGGAGAGCCGAAACATTTGCTTCACGTCTTCCAGCCGATCCCTCTCGATCTGCTCCTTAATTCCATTAATGGATGCTCCTGGTGACTTTTTCAGTTCGAGGAGGAGATCACCGTTTGTCCCGTCCTCCTGACCTTGGTCACGCTGTCGCCTATAATTGCCAACTTGGCATCGTGTGTACGGGTCACCATATTCAGGACGACTCTGTACGACATCTCTGCAGCGGGGGTTATTATAATGGCATTATTTCTGCCCCTCTTGCGGGTCTCTAGGTGCTTGGCCATACCGCGTTTCGACAAGGCCCTGTCGTTCCGGCCGCTTTCGCTGACGGCACATCCCTCCTCTCCCCCAGCGTTGCTGGGCACGATCCCAGGCCGAAGTCTAGGCAGACCGTTCAACTGAGGGCCTTAATCGTGGCGTCGGCGCAGCGGTCTGGCTACGATGGTCCATTGGGACGATGGCTTCGCCATCTGACCTTTCGGACCCGTCCTGCAGCGATAGCTCTTGCTAGAGCTCCTTCAACCTAACAAAGGCGTTCTTCATATCCTGGTTTATGCTGCGCACTTTCTTTTCAAATACCTTGGCCAGTAGATCGTCCAAGATCGAACCCATCTCTCCGATCTGGAGCTTAGGCGCCTTCACCTTCTTGGGTGAATGAGCCGTGACAGTGGGGCTAAAGAGTCCTTGAGTCTTTTCGTCTTGGGGGTCGACGAACTACCCTCGAGTTGGGTGGCATCTAGTGATGGCACAATTTATCATATGATACATATTAATCGATTATTTTCATTCAATTAACGATTTAATTGTATCGCAAAATGGGCTTTGATTAATTGAATCCATTATTCTTCCGAAAATTAAAGGAACGGGCATTAAAAGTTTAAAAATAAGTTATTATGGCATCAACATCCACCAAAGTGTGGAAATATTATTCCTAATTAAATGACAAAGATGTGCAGTGCCAATTATGTGAAAAATACTTAAATATTGCAAAAATACGACCAACGTACTTCCGCATTTAAAACTGAAAGAGTTCGCGTCCGTCAAGGTGATAAGTAGTTCAGTTTTCATTGCTAATATAATTAGTTATTAACATTTGTACTCTTTTAGACACCAATCGTCTGCAATGTAGACTCCAAAGGTGAAGAGGAAAAGATTGAACTAGTCAGCACAAGCCAGAATGCAAAGTCAGTGCAAAATTAGCCTAACATACAAGTGGCATTCTTAAACGCGCATAGCTATGCATCAGGTGGTTTCAAGCATAGTAAGCTTACAAAATCAATTGTTGAGATGATCGTAGTGGATAATTTGCCATTCTCCCATATGAAATGTAATAATGTGAAAGAAAATATGACTTTTATTAGTGTCTAGAAACATTTAATATAACTTTAGGAAAATGATTTTTGAAAATTATGAAGGAACATCATCCCCTCTATAAAGTGCCAACAAGGAATACAATCAAATCTGAAATGAAAAAAATAATGAGGAGGAACTTAATAATTAAAAAAAATATATGGTTAAAGCCATATACAACAGTTTTGGAAAAGGCCACCATATCCCATGCTAAGCGCACACTTTAAATTTAGTATGTGCGAAATCCTTGGAAATTAAGAAAGCATCGAGTTTAATCGCAAAGTGCCGCACTATAGTAGTTTGGAATTCAGCAATTTTAATGCTGGAGCGCTTATAAAATTAACTTCGAACATCGGGCAAGTTGTATTAGATGTTTCTGATTACCCGCAAATGATTTCCACGAAAGACAAAGATGAAATAATTGAAATTATTGCGTTGCTTAAGCCATTGGAAGCCATGACCACTCAGATAAGTGAAGAGAAATATGTTACTTTAAGCCAAGTGATACCAATTACACATTGTGGGCGCCAGCAAATAATGAGGGTATTTTGCACATCACCCACCGGCAGCAAGCTGAAGTCGACAATATTGGGGCAGTTCGATCAGCGATTTGGATCAATCGAGCATTCGTTTTTATTAGCTGCATCAACTTTGCTGGACCCGGGCTTCAAAAAAATACACCTCCAAGATGCTTTGGCCTTAGCTTCCATTATAAAGAAAATAAGGAAAGCATTGACAGCACTTTCACAGATAGATGAAAGCCTTAGAAGTGTTAGAGATCTATGGGCACACCACAAGACGCTGGCACACAAACGTCGCAAGAAGAATGATGATCCATTTCAAATTCCAGACGAGCTAAGCTATTTTTTAAATTCTTCTGTATTGGAGCTAAAACAGAACGTCGTTAATGCCTGGGACGAGATACGCTTGGTTTATGTTATAGCTTGCCATATTGCTTTCTTATTGGCACATCGGTACCGGCAGAGCGCCTTTTTTCTACTTCACATATGTCTAAAATACTGTTGTTTAATTTATTATTGAATAAATAAAAAATATATTAATATTGTGCAATTTAGTTACTTGTTTGTTATTGTTACCGTTGCATTACATTCACATTTAAAATTTGCAGTTTGGAGCATATTAAATAATCGATTTTTTTCGTTTTTCTTCGATTAATTGCAATTAATAATCGCGTGGTTTATATTAAACATATGATTCAAAAAGCAAAAGACCCTACTGCGGGGTTGCGTTTTATACCTATCCGCCAGGTGAGAAGAGCTGCCGACCGTATCGGTACAGACGCAGATCACGTCGCTGGCCCATGTGACACAGACGCGAGTGGATTTTAGAAACCAGCAGAGCCAGGTAGCTGTTGGCCTGCCGGCGAGTGTGGCTCAGACGCTGAGAGAGGGTTTCTCCCCGACTTTAATGCTTGGAGTTGTACCGCCCCGCCTAGGTCGCCAGAGCCCGGTTAGGTGAGCCGCGTCGGGGAGGGGTTGGCAGTTGGTCTGTTTCGTGAACTTGTTCACCTCTAAGGCAACTAAAGTGCTAGGAGGGAGAATCGAAACCGTATCCTGTTTGCCTCCGTGCCAAATTCTTGGGGCAGCAGCCCGAAACAGTATACTACTGTTAAGAGTTCTGGATCCGCAAGTGAAGGTCGTATGCGGCCAGCTCTTGTCGGCTAGCACGGAAGCTGCATGCATAAAAGTCGCGGTTCCCTAGTGGCCAAACGCCCTCTGGCGGATCGCTGGATGCACCAACGCATGCTTTGTGATCGCACCTACCAACACTTACCAACCACTACGCAGCTGTTCCGACGAACAGATGGAGTGACGTACCAGAAAGTGCGGGTCGCCACATTGGTAAGAGAAGTTACCAACTAAGAGAAAGTGAGTAAAAGGTGCCCCCCAGAAGATATGGAATCGGCGGACTGTTTTGAACCGACTTTAATTCACCACTTTTCCAGCATCTCAGAGTGAGCGCCCGGGACGTACGGCACGAAACGCGTTCTAGATAGACGCGTGAGAAAGAAAATAAAGAAGAGCACGAGGAAAATTATATGTGACTAAGATACTATATACTACATACGAGCTAATTCTACAAGCAAAAGGAATTTAAGTTTAGGAAGACTATCACTTCCATCAATAAAATCAAAGAGAGAACCCTAAAGGGTTCATGCACTTAAACTTCCTCCTACAGTGACCAATAACTAAGGAGATATAGGATCTAGATGTTAGTCGCGGTACGTGGAAATTGAGCTGACCTAGCAGATAGGAGCTCTCCACGTCTCCACGTATAAGCTTATGTAGAAAGACGACGCCAAGCATCGTTCTACGGTTAGCTAGCGAAGGAAAGTTAATTAATAGAAGTCTACTAGAGTAAGATGGTAATCTTAGGTCGTCATCCCAGGATAAGCCACGTAGGGCGAACAGCAAAAATTTTTTTGGACGAACCCAATGCGTTTAATATGGAATCCAAAACTGGGACTCCAAACGCAAGAACCATATTCCAAAATGGGCCGAACTAGTGAGATGAAAAGACTCTTAGTTAAATATGGGGAATCGAATTAATTCGACCACTTTTTTCTAAACCCAAGCACGCCTCTGGCTTTATTAACCATGCAGGAAATATGTTCAGAGAACGAAAGTTTAGGATCAAGGCGGACTCCTAGATCATCGACAAGAGTTATTCTTTCCAAACAGCAATCATTAAGTATATAAGTGGCATACTGGGGAGTGACACGTGAAAATGTCATAGTTTAACATCGTCAGCGTACATAAGTTAAAACTAGCGGAAGGGGATTAATGAACAATGTAAATAGCATTGGGCCAAGATATCTACCTTGTGGGACGCCAGATGTTACACTGAGGAATTTGGAGAGAGCATTTTTAAACAGAACCTTTTGAGTTCTGTGAGACAAATAACTCAAAATCCATTTAAGCAGATCAACCGGAAACCCAATTAAGTCGAGTTTCCTTACAAGAAGAGAATTGTTAACCGAGTCAAAGGCTTTACTAAAGTCCGTGTAAATCACATCGGTTTGAAGGTTGCGTTGGAAACCTCTAATAACAAATGAGGTGAGTTCAAGCAGATTTGTAGTAGTTGATCTTCGCCTCATAAATCCATGCTGACATGGGGAAATAACGGATCTGCGCAAGTGATGCAAGTGAGGAGTTATTACATTCTCGAAGAGTTTCGGAATAGCCGATAATTTTGAGATGACCCTATAATTACAGGCATACGTTTTGCTACCTTTTTTGTGGAGAGGAATAATAAAGGATTCCTTCCAAAAAAGTGGAAGTTCTGATATTTCTAAAAATAAGGTAAACCATTTTAGAAGGGGGTTGCACGCAGCCCGGTATACCATCGGGACCCGGTGAATATACTGGCTTAACGCGTTGAAGATCCAGACTTAGGGAGCTTTCGTTTAAGATAGGACTGAAGATTAGGTTTGAACAGGGCATAGAGTAAGCATATTTCTGGTTTAAATTGGTTGAGGGAGAATAAGAAGTTTTAAAAAACTCAGCAAATAGATCGGCAATAGCCTGATCTAAGTTTGCTGTAGAGTTATCAAATGAAAGCGAGGAAGGATATAAATTTTGTTTACGCTTAGTGTTTACAAAATTATAAAACTGTTTCCTGAGCCCTACAACGAGTCAGATTATTTTTATAACACTGAGCGTTGAGCACGGTAAATTTAGACCGAGCACTTATATATTTAGATAGAGCCGTATGAGAGCCAGAGAGTTTATATTTATTATTAAGCCTAGACTTAACGTTTTTTAGGCGTGTCAGCTCTTTACTAAACCAAGGTGATTTACTAGAGACCAACGGACAGGTCTCCGGAAAACAAAATAAAAAAAGTAGTTCATATCACTGTAAAAAATGTCCACGGCAGCTGCCATGTCAGGGCACATGTACACATTTGACCAATTAAATTCCGCTATTAACCTGTAAAGCTTAAGTTCTTTAAAATCGCTTCTGGTCTGGCGCATGAAGGCTTTCATTTCCTTCTCAACCTCACGACAGGCCTGACATCAATAATATAAACCGTATTCAGTGGTATATTTATATTTTTATTTTAATAGCACAGACAAAATTCACCGGCATTTCACAAACCAATGACCACTTTGCGGGAGAATGAATCCGTAAATACGGTTAGCACAGGAGTTAACGGGAAAGAGTAAGAGTGACCGGGAAAGCTTGGAACCACTTAGCTGCAGCCCAAAGCAACGGTGCTTAAGCGGGGATAAACGGGATAGGCACAAAAGAGAAGCAAGAAAACCGTCTAAGCACAAAACTAAAAGTGATTATTAATACAATTAATTTACACCAAAAGAGCATGCACACGCGGCAGCAAACGGTAATTGATTTTTATTTATTTAAGTGAACAAATTAAAGGAAACCCCGGTGGTTTAAAATGCAAAAAAATACAAATTCGAAGCACAAAACAAAAACACGACTGTTTGCTATGAAGTAAAAAGACGAATTGATGTAACGATACAACTTGTAATAAGCTGCTGCAATAAATAAAATAATAATTATATTTCAATGTTATTCAATACAACGGAAAACTTAATTATTTTATTGGTTTTAAAAAATCTTTTCTCTTAAATTAACTTAAATAAAACTTTCAAGACGAAGCAAAATTTAACTTCTGTACTGGTAAAATTTTATGATCGTGTAAAAAAATTAACAAAGAAATCATTTTATTTATATTTGTTCACTTCTTACCGTGCGAATGTAACGATCGCCATTCTGGAACTTTTTTTAAGCTTTTCCTGTCTCCAGCTACGCCCGGAGCTGCTCCCCCTTGTTGACGTCCACTATGCCCAGCCGGTGCACGTCGCACAGTAGCGCCTGTCTCATTTTACGTTGCAAAAATCATAACTTTTGAACCAAATAAGATATTCAGATAATTAAAACCGCAACTAGCAGATAATTGGTGTAAAATGTACATATGTATTGGATAATGTGCCACGCCTACCCATTCGCCTTTTTATAGGGTATCAAATTGGAAAAATCGATTTTTTTCTATGAAGACAATTAAAAAAAAAAATTTTTTTTTTTTTTATCTTAATTTTTTGTATTTTCTTAAATAAAAATATTTCGAATTAAAAAAAAAAAATATTTTGAAAAATAATTTTTGGCTGACCTTAAAAAAAATTTCTTTGCCTTTTTTGTATTAATATTATAAAAAAACCAGTGTTAAGGAAAGATTTTTATTCATTAAAAAAAACATGAACAAATTCAAAATTTTAACCCTAATAAGCGTTTTCGCGCTTAAGTAAGACCAGACTTTTTTGGTATTTTGTTATATTTTACCCCTGAGCTGCTTCGGTTTATGCCGTTGCATTTCCGCAGACGCAGCGTGACGCAGCCGATGAAAGTTGATTTTGGTCCAAAAAATATTCACAAAAGTTGTAGTTATAGTGTACTCGGTGGCTTTCATCGGCTTCAGAAGCTATAGACTACTTTTTCTTGAAAAAGTGAAAAAAATGGACACCTGGCATTTAGCGATTTACCTGTGGAAGCCCAAACCCAACTGCCGCTTTTATTAGCTTAGTTTACAGGTCATGAATGTATCTTTCATTTAAAGAATAAAATATGACGATAGGTAATCTAAATTTTGAGTAAAGCTATCTCAAAGTCGACCAATTTTCAATTTTTTTCTCCTATCATGCCAAAATGGAAATATTTTTCAACTTTAAATGCTCATATCTTCTAAAAAAAATCCTAAAATTGATTTTATTGTAGATTCTTGGGAAATTCTATGTCGATTAAGTATGGTTAAAATCGTTTTTACGGCATCTACTTTTTTTTATTTTTGCAACGGCTTTTGTTTTAGAGGCGCTACTGTGCGTCGCCCCGCTCAATCACTAGCAGTGCGCAATCGGAGGTGCTCTTTCGCTGGCATCCACCGCATGCAGCCAGCCTCGCGCAGTTGCTAGCTATACCCGTTACCACAGCTGCCCCGGCCGATACCATTGCAGGGCCTGGCACTCGATCCCACGCCGCGCAAGCTCTGTTGTCGTCATGTTGCTCACCAAGCAATAGTACGACTGCGCAGGCAGCTTTTAACAGACTGGTCGATAAGGCTGACCGCCGACACCAGCAAGCAGTATGCGTGTCTGGATCGCTAGCTACCAATGGACAGATCGGCAAAGCAGACTACTTTCGATCGGCCAAACAGAGCACTGCCATTCGTCGGGCCATCAGGACAGCCGTAAGGGAAAATCCCACGTCCTCTAACTTATTCCCAAAAGTGTTCACGGTCCGCTCACTACTACTAATATCGGTCCCATCGAATTATACAAATATTCTTGTATAAGACCCTTCAGCGGCTGAAATCTTTACCTTTGTGAAACTTTTTGGCTTAACATGATATTTTAATTAAGGAACACAACGAAAATCGTACAAACCGTATGTAAAACAAAAAACACGTTAAAAAAGTAGCTGGAAAAACTAAATAAAAAAATTATAACGAGAGCGGCGGTAATAGTATGCCAATAATTTAAAATTATTCGGCTTGTTTAAAAATTTGTGATTCTCGGATCTAGTTCCTTTAAAAATACTAGTGGCGGAAGCTATCCCGTTAGCACTGTATCGCCGATCTTCGCCTGGGAGGAATGTGTGGGTGACGAAATATATTCCTTAATACAAGCACTATATGTAAACCCAAGAAGGGAACACGTAAAAAGTTAGATATAAGGCCGCCAGGCCCCATAGATACGTAACCGGCTAGTCACAAGGGGCACGTGGTTGGAAGCCCCCTGAATAGGCTGGCAACCAATCACTAAGGCTTTAGCGCTGCTCGGCTAATGGCGACGCCTCCTCTCCATGCCGATTCGAGAGCAGTGTCCGGGTAACGGACCGCCTTCGACTTTGGTGCTTTGCATCCGGGTCCGTGGAGCGGTACATGGGTGACAAGACCGCCCATCTCGTGCATGGATTCCTTTCCCTTCCCTGGCGGGAACTCCCCTCGGCAGCACCTTCCGTACTGGGAGAATCGGTGCCCGGGTGGCGAGGCCGATCCCTCCTAGTTGGATGATTGCTATGTGAGATTTCGAACGGTCGGTGCCCGGGTGACGAGGTCGATCAGTCCTTGACAGGTTTTCCGACCTCCCTGGCGTGGGAAATACGCCATCCGGATGACGAGGCGTTAGTCCTCGGCCGTATCCGACACACTCGCGGTCACCGATTCTTACAATTTTATTTCTTACAATATTATTTCTCCGAACATTATAATAAACCTCAAGCGAACACGTAAAACTTCCATTTCCTGTTTGCAATCGTTTTCTTATCGGAATGTTAAATAGTTTGTAATGCCCCTGTTGTTAGCAGAAAGTTAAAGTGTGTTCTAGGTCTTAAATTATTTGTTAGGAAGCGAAATAGGGGCAACAATTGCTTATTTAATTTGTTACTTACAAAAGGCGCTGTCAATTTGCATACGGTTTTATTTACAGTGCTCTCAATTAAATTTTCACAGCTCC